>JAAAKL020018721.1:0-10120 GCA_010016065.2 Carybdea cf. marsupialis auct. non (Linnaeus, 1758)
AATACTTCATACATAAGTACACTTGTTCACTATGGCAAGGATACCGTACAAGAACAACAAAACGGTGCATTCGTCTGTACGCACACCTGCTGTCCCTTGGCAATTGTTTGTCCTTGGATACTGAGTGCAGACACCAGTATATAATAAGTGGTACCTGCCTTACATTTTGAAAGCGTGGCTTCCTGTTGACTGCCCGGAACTTTCTTTGATTCAGCCTAAAACAGCAAATACGAAATCAATATAAAATTGTATGTCATATGCAGCGAACCACAGCATTATTATATAAAATAGTTTAAAGATAAACTTCCAAATGGCTTATTAACTACATTATTTTTGACACAACATATTCAAGCAGTTGGAGCGACTTCTTAAGCGATACTGCCCTTCACGTTCCCAATATTCTCTTCTGTCATTTTGAAAAGCCATCCCGCGTTGGTAGATTTGTAGGCAGCTATGATAAAGATAACATCTTACAACAACCGCAAAAAAAGTCTTTATGGAATACACGCTGACAAACATTTCGTTCAAGCCACAAATGCTAAATATCTGTTGTAAAGATAGAATTCTCAGGACTCAGGAGCTTCAGCCAGACTAGAATCTGCACTTGCGAAGTCGACAGAAGACAGCTGGAGTGCCTGGTCATCTTAATGTAACTGACAAAATTGAGACACCGTTTATTGTTTGGTAGTCGATTAGTTAAGTCTGCCGGAAAACGCAATAGGCAGAGCATATGCGCAAGACATGGCTCGTCGTGTCTCTACAACGGCACGAAATCGACGACGATATCACTGTAAACAATTGTTATAGATCAGTAAGCAAATGTCATAAGACAGGTCTGGGTATAGAGTTATGGTTGGGTTAGGGCTAGGGTTAGGGTTGGCACGGGTTGCAAGGACAACGGAACCCGTGAATAGACTAGTGAAGGTACATACAGCTTTTGAACAAAAAGGACGAAACACAGAAGTACAATAAGGACTAATCCTAAGTAAGAAGATTGATCTCCTCCTTCTCCATTCAGATACCATGTCCTTCCAGGACATTGGCGATCATGGTCTGCCAGACAACTCTCTCCTTTGAAAGTCTTTATAATACTGAATTTCTTTTGTTGATCTCCCACTTCTGACACCATGTTAGGGCGCGATCAATATATAAAACATGAGAGACATGTTGATTCATCTCGACAGCATCTCATTAATCTCTTGTCCACATGATTACATCACTCACAGTCAACACAAACATATGTCCAAATAAGTCGCCATCAATATATGTCGAAATAGCTGCCAGAGTGTTACTAAAGACTCTTTTCAAAACAAATGATATCACAACAGTAATTACTATTCAAGCTGGCAATGACGTTCTCTACTTTTCCCCATTGCTCCTTTTACCTTCAATCTTTTCTGTAATCAGCAGATATTTAAAACCTACACATCTTGTCAAATGACCCAGAAATTGCAATAGTCTTTTCCTTGTGAAGCATCGATACATAATCGATAAAACATCAACAGAGATAAATATATGACAACGAAAAAAATGAAACAAGCGTTAAAGAAATATAACCTCTTATCTCCACATAACATAGTATCGCTGTAACTAAAAAAACCATTGGTTAAAACTTTTCTTGTATACTAAAAACCATTGACATCAATAGCATTCGAAGAGGCAGTGATATTGCCTTAACATCATAAGTTATATTCCTGAAAGATCAGATCGCCAGAATAAGACATCAGATAACAAAAATACACTTACGCTGTGTGGATACATCTAAGACTTACCCGTGGTGTTGTGACAGAGGTCCACTGCACTACGTAATATTGCACTCCAATCCCACCTACAGGGAATGAAAAGCGTTATAAAGCATCAGTCTAATGAGGCGTGAGAAAGAATAGTTACAGAGAAAAGGAAGATACGACACTGAGGATGTTTGCTATAATAGTTGCTTTCAAAGAAAATAGCACAGTTGCTGAATTCTCTTGTATTTTAATGTTTTCTTTAAATTTTATACTTGGAGAAGGTGTAATCTGTTCTTGTTTGGCAGTATCGCTGTATGTCCGAGAAGACAGAATTTGCCTTGCACCAAGTTATTACAATAAAGAATACTACTAAATTGGTGACTCATACGATCTGACCAAGTGCTTAGGTGAGTGTCTAATTATTGTAGCGTCATAGGGTCAATGTAACAGCTATACACTTTACTTCCTGTACTCTATGACTATGCCATCTCTATTTCCTAGACTCTATGCCTATGCCACCTTTTCCCCCTAGAGTCGATGCCTATGCCAAATTTCCCCCCTAAACTCGATGCCTGTGTCACCGCTATTTCCTACACACCATGCCAATGTCACCTTTCCCCCTAGACTCCATGCCTATGTCACCGCTATTTCTTACACTCCATGCCTATGGCACCCCTATTTTCTTACATTCCATGCCTATGTCATCGCTATTTCCTTCACTCCATGCCTATGTCACTCTTTCCCCCTAGACCCCATGCATATGTCAGCTCTATTTTCTACACTCCATGCCAACGCCACCTTCCCCCCTAGACTCCATGCCTATGTTACCTTTACTTCCTAGACTCCATGCCTATGTCACTTCTATTTCCTAAAATCCATGCCAATGTCACCTTTCCCCTCTAGACTCCATGCCTATGTCACCGCTATTTCCTACACCCCATGCCTATGTCACCTTTACTTCCTACACTCCATGCCTATGTCACTCTTATTTCCTAGACTCCATGAATATGTCACCGTTATTTCCAAGAATCCATGCCTATGTCACATTATTTCCTATACTCCATGCCTATGTTACCTTTTTTCCCCTGGACTCCATGCCTATGTCACCTTTACATTCTAGCCTCCATGCCTATGTCACCTTTCCCCCAGACTCGATACCTATGTCACCTCTATTTCCTAGACTCCATGCCTATGTCACCCTCCCCCCCCTCTAGATTCCATGCCTATGTCACCCTTTTTTCCCAGAATCGATGCATAAGTCACCTTTCCCCCCTAGGCTCCATGCATATGTCACCTCTATTTCCTAAACTCCATGCCTAAAGTTAACAATTAGAAATAGGGCTAATAATTAAAGGGGGCAAGTAAAATAAGAGAGAATTGCTAATTGGAAGAAAATCTTTTAATGAAGTGATTAGGCTTGGAAACAATTGCAAGAAGACCAGTTCAGCCTATGGATACTAAAGAAAGGGGGAAGTATATCACAACACGAACGTAACAAGAAATATTGAACTCTCAAGACTAACGTTTTGGTCCCGTCCACTGAAGTGAAATCGAATGGTCACTTATTAGTCCGACTCTCACGTTTAAGGTTTCCATGGCTGATAGGTTGGATGAGCTCTTGCTAGACAACCTCCGTAGTTGCTCTTGGGTCGGGCGTATAACGACTTCGTTGGATCGACGTGATTCGTGTGTTCCGACTTCGGAGCTTAAACTCGTCATGAAAACCTTGTACGTTCTAACAAATGACAAACAACACAATCAAACGACATGATTAAATTGTGTTATGTAGAAAAATCGAAGCATCTACACCCTTAGCAGAGGTAAATACACTTAATGCATGCATTGTGCTTTTATGCATCACATTGTACCTATGTTTCGATAGCCCAGCAGTGTTACACATGTGTCACGCTGGCTATGCGTGACGAACACGTGAAGGGTACAATTGACTGTAACTTTCAATCTAATTCACTGGGTAAGTCTCTCAGCTGATCGAACAGTTGAGCACTTGCGACGAAGCACCCATCCGTCTATGCATCACAAAAGTTCATTATTTTGAACGAGTGAAGCTGTGGTATTGTGGTAATCATGACGTTGGTGAAGATAGCAGTCCAATTACCATTACAAAACTGACGACCGGTGTCAAGAGGATGCTGGAATGAAAGAAGTGACAAAACAAAAGTGCGGCGGGGAAAGGGGATAAAAGACAGGGGGAAGGAAGAAGCTGTGCAGAAGTTGAGGCAGAATACCATGGAAGAGGAAAAATACAGGAACTAGATGAACGATGGCAGGAGTACGAGAAAGGGACAGTGGACAACAATGTCGAACTTTGTAACTTTTTAAAACAACGTGGAGTTTCGTACTCAAGATATCCGAAGTCAAAACTCATACAGTTTTGTGAATCAGCATAAGACTCACTGACTTTGTCTGAAGAACTAGAGAGATTGCCTGTGAAAAGGTCAACCCTACCTTTCGTATGTAGCCTCACTATCAAACGACGTGAAAACGAGGACTCTTCTAAACTGAAAGAACCGCATCGGCTCTCCTTCTCTTAAAAGTAACGAATTAAAGCCACAAAAGGGTAAACAGTTTTACAAAGCTGCTGGCTGCGTTCAATCGTCCCACGTATTTCTTGTGAAATGCTTGTCAATATAAAACGAGGCCTTTTGGTTATGAGCATGGAGTGGAACCTACACCTTTTACCAATCTCGTTCTCGCACTACGACAAATGTCTTCTGTACTTTATGTCTTTAAGATGGTAAGATTAACTGAGACAGTTTGTTCTCATAATGCCTTCCCCTAGTGTTTTATTGCGACTGGCCTCTTCACATTCCATTAGCTTCCTTTTTGTTTACATACCTGGAAAGTATTTTGGAAGCGCGGACTGCCGTGGAGCCTTACTCTACCAACTCTGCTCCGGCAATACGATAACAACCGCTTCTTATTTCTTTAGTCGCCACAAGAGCTACTGTTACCTCAGGCATGAGCATTGATACTCAAGCCAGCCTGCCTGCCTGCACCATGTGACTCGTCCTGAAAGCAAAACCTTTAATTGAAGCTGCCATTCATGGCCTGCTTTGCAATTTGCAGGGTAAGAACAGAAAATTGTAGGAAATATTTGACTAATTATCAAGAAACGAGAAATATTGTAAACGAGTCCACCTTACACCAATTATCAGCAAAAGCCGGTAAAATTGAAATTTTCATCCAGGCCAACCCTCATCGACATAAAACCTTTGGCTTTATTGCCCAACTGCAAAAGCAACCGTTACATTTGCTTATGATATTTGCTGGGATTTTTACTTTCTTTGCTTCTGTGATTCTCCTTTTAAATCCACCGCTTAAGAAAACTAATTGCCTGCTACTACTACAACAACGGCCTTCTAATGCATCTTTCCCATTCAATGAAGCAACAACCTTAATAGAGTACATCTGGCATCTACTGCGTTCACGAGCATACACAAACATCTGAATCAAGAGCTTGTTATCTCTTTCGGTACTCTTTCTATTTCTTCTTGAAGTAATTAAAACCCTCTGTTAGAAACATGTCCCATATTCAAGCATGACATGGTCGGAGATGGATGACCTTCAACAAACTCAACTGTCGTGAATAACAGCAAAAGGATTGGTAAAAAGGTATACAGTAGGATCAGGAATCACAGCCTTCAATATTCCTCTCAAAACATTTCATTTCTTATTATACAAGTGAGTGTACATGGTATGGTATGTAAAAATAAGCCTATAGAAGGGAGCTTAGAGAAGGTAAGGATGTTATGTTGACATGAGGCAGGCCACCTGCGCGTTGATAGTTAATAACTGAGCAGCGGATGAGGGTCACGGGATTAGAGAAGAGTAACACGGCAAACAAAATAAAATTGGTAGAGCATGATGAAAAATAAAGGTTATGCCACCCAGCGGCGGTATCTCGTCATAGGGAGAAGCCCAGCTGGACCCTAATGCTGCTGCTGCTGACGATGATGATGATGCTACTGTTGAAGGTGATGCTGTTTCTACTACTGATGATAATAACGCTGCTTGTATTGCTGCTGCTAATGTGTATGATGATGAGGATTATGATTATAGTTATGATGATGATAATGATGATGATAACGCTGCTTGTACTGCTGCTGCTAATGCGCATGATGATGAGGATTATGATTATAATTATGATGATGATAATGATGATGATGCTGCTGCGGATGCTGCGGATGCTGATGATGATGGTGATGATGGTGATGCTGATAATGATGATGACCATGATAACGGTGACCATGATAACGATGACCATGATAACGATGACCATGATAACGATGATGGTGCTGGTGCTGGTGATGATATTAAACTCTTGCAAACAGAACGATTTCGCAAAGCTAAATTTTCAAATTCTCTCCACTTCAAGTCAAAATCTTTCTCAAAAATCGCCTCGACGCTCGACAGATGTATCATCAAAATATTATCTTTAAAAAAGAAAGCTGGGCATACGACACAAGGGGAAACTCAACGAAATAATTTAACAATTACGACAGTGATGGCAATTTTCTTTTCTAAGGTATTTGTAAACTTTATCACTTATAACATTCCTCTGTCGATTCAAACTCGATCTTTTCATCCGATATTTTTACTTTTCAATTGGACTGTTTTGTAGTTTTAGAATTTGATAAATCACCTAATGATTTATGTCCAGAAAATAATGAGTGTGTCATGGAGCCAAGACACATAATAAGAATGCACAGACCATAAACTGAGTGCTGTAATGATAAGTGAAGTAGATTACAGTAACAAGCTACCACTACTAACCTTCCTGATCTGCATGGAATGATGCAACTCTTCGCACTGCTCTGCAAGGTTTTTCCCATCTTCAAGCCATTAATATACAGCTGTTATGATAATAAATAATATAGCAAACTACATAAACAAACACGACGTAGTGGCAGACCACGAACTTTGTCAAGGATGGCGCTTGGGATGTGGTCCCTTTTTTTAAATAGATTTAGTAACGCTGTAATCCTTCTTATCAACTTGTAAGCATGTAGTGACATCCAGTGTTTCTAACAACATTTGCAATTATGAGTGTTTCTTCTATTGTGATGATATAGCGACAGGTAAGAGCCATACATTTCTACGTCACGTCTTACAGTTTTTGCATCTAGATTATGCAACTAGTGCCAGTCTTTTTTGTACATATAAATAGTTTTGTAAACGCGTGTAAAAGTGGAGTTTATGTTTGAAAACAATATTCCGTATTCGTGTTTCCTTTCGTTTTGGAACGTGATCACTCATCACGGCATTTTGGCGCAGTAGGCAGGATCCATTTAAGAGCAGAAGAGAGCAGAGTCACTTCACTTTCGTTTCGCAAACCGGCTGACTATATCGTCAGACTTTAAGGTAAGGGAGCGACAGCTCAAGGTCTATTTCCCACTTAAGAAGTCAAAGGAAGAAGAAAAACTGGATCTCATGTTGTCGTCCCTCGGGGAAGATGTCTTGTTGATGGTAGATAATAGACGAACCGGACATCACGACGATTTTTCAAGAAATGTTGTTAAACTATTTTAAAGTGGAGGAGACGTTAAGAAAATATTGGAAAGTATTCTCGTTTCGTCTTGAAGGATTCTATCACCACAGTACGTTAGAGCCAACAGCTTCGATGTCCTCAGTACTTAATCACCCGCGACCATTTTTAACCTAACTTATACGATACATATCCTGGGTGCTTCACGATTCTGATGAATAGCTTCATCAACTCCTTCAATTTTCACTGTAGCAATAACGATTTATGCAAACTCGCCTCCTAGGACGGTACTGTAAAAAAACCTAATCATATGTAACGTGGTTCTCCATACGACTAATTGTAACATACAAATATTCTAAGAAGAAGACTCGAAGTTGCACAATGATGAATCAGAATTTCACAGTAAAACACACGCCTTCTACTGACGAAAACGCAACCTCGAAACTGTTACATCGAATTTTTGGAAGCTCTAGCTTTTAAATATGAATTTAAACGATAGGACGCACCAAAGAAGCACAGTTATAAGTAGTAAACCCGTTTCTTCACCAAATTGACGTTATAACATTTTTACAGTTTACGATAATAATCATCAACACTGTTGCGTCATTGCACAAGGACACGTTCGAAATGTTTTTCTTAGTTCTATGAGACTTTCATGAGCTTTTATAGACACATGAAATACGTACCTGATAGCCTCCAATCTGTACATTCCCATAACACTTTGGCTCATTCCACTCTAAAGAAAATCCAACTCTGGAGACGGTGGTGCAGGTTATAGATGGTGGGTCGGGACACCCTGGGATCTGATAGTTGAAGAAGTAACAAATAAAATAACCACTAATCCCATTGAAGAACTTAATATGGAAGACAGTCCTAATAATTAATCACGTAAGATGAAATATTTACATCTATCATTTTATCAAGGAGAGGAACGTCGAAGGTAAATGGAACACGTAGAAAATACTAGGAGGATGCGGAGCGCAAGAGGCCTGGGTCCGAGAGGGAGACTTTCCACTAGGCCGTAAGATTTTCTAGAGCGACAGTCACCAAGATGCCTTCCCTCCCATACTAGTTCTATAATAGAAAATTCTCTCTTGATTTACAGGATTTTCTCAGTGTGTTGACAAGCACTCAGAATGACCATTCCAAAACGAGTATGTCTGTATATAGAGAGTGAAATTTGGAATTCACCAATAAAAAGATGGGCAAAAACGTCATACAATTCCGGTGCAGTTTTACCTTTTTCAATATTTTTTTCCCAACATCTTGCAAAAAACGTGAAATAAACAAATCCGAACCGAAATACATATTTTTATGTCGTAACTGTTTTTAAAATATAGCAAAAAAGTTAAGTGTAACCTGTGAGCAAAAATCGCGGTCACAACTGTGTCACTTTCTTGATCAAATGGGCTGTGGGTGTGACATAGGGTGGGGCCCTACTTCTCCCTCTTCCACCCTTGTGTGACGACATGTGTGTAATGTCTCATTATGGGGATGCAAGAGCGTATGGTAATAAAAATTTGCTACGGCAACAACTGGTGACTATCATCGAGTGAGTTAGTAAATAGTGCTAAGCGTACAAGGTTCTAGAGAAATAGAAAAGTATGTTACCAACGGGATTCAAACCCGTGACCTACGCATTCGCCGCGCACGCTCTACTACGAGAGCTAGGTGAGCCCCGCTGATAATATAATCTACTTCTCTAGTTGCCACCATTAGCTCCCACTACTCTAACGGGGGGGGCATTGACATACAGCTGCACGTAATTGTGGAGACCAGTCCAGAGAAGAACTTTGAATTTCAGTATTCTCAAAAGCCATCGACCTGCAAGAAGATCAGTAAGTTCTTCATTGTTGGGAGACCCATGCTGTGAACGTTTAAAATAGCTCATTTCACCAAGGAAAATATGCTTGGTATTGTGTGTTGAATTAAGTGCAACAGCACTGGAGAACCAGTTAATGGCATCATTACAGACGGTTGACAACAGGGCTCTCGCAAAGCTCGCTTAGCAACGATATTTCTTTAAGTATTCGATATTATAGTGTTTTGATCATGTGATAACTCCATGACAATGCTACGGAGTAGGCAATCCACTTGCACACCAATTGAATTAGACACATATACGTCACAAGGAAGAAGATGTATCACAACGTATATTTCATGCCCACACTCCTTCTATAACCAATAATTAGAGGTCAAAACTCTTCATTCGTGTTGTCATCACTTCGGTACTAGACGAAAAAGAAGTTACACTAAGGTATGTACAGAGGCACTCACCTGAAAACCTACAACAGGCGATACCACGTTTCCTTTGTCCTTGCCAAGGATTCCTTCCAATCTGGCATAATAAATTTCCCTGCCAAGGAAAAAAGTATTCAGTTTCACGTATATTTGAGGAAGGGTAGCAAACCTTGACGAAGTGTAGATGGGTAGAAGTCAATGTGCCTCCCGTTTTAAACTACAACGACATGATAATACAAGGCGTCTAAGCCAAAAATGAATGATTTCCCAGACTTCATATGCCGTTTCACATGTGTAAAATAGTAAACGAGGTGACACATTGAGATCAAGCGACTCTCCTCCTTCACGTATTTGGGTTCAACTATCACTAATAATGGTGCTCTCTTGCCTGAAGTCAATAGAAGACGTGGAATAGCAACCAGAGTAATGAAATCCCTTTACAGACCCCTATGGAATCAACGCTCAATATCTCGCTGAACAAAATTACGTATATACAACGCCGCTGTCTCGTCGGTACTATTGTATGGCTCCAAAACCTGGCCACTAAATAAAACCTCAACATCGTGTTTGAACGGCTTCGATAGTAGAGCACTAAGAAGAATTGAAGGAATCCGATGGTGGCAGCACGTCACGAATAACGAGC
>JAAAKL020018722.1:0-10120 GCA_010016065.2 Carybdea cf. marsupialis auct. non (Linnaeus, 1758)
GAACACTGATTGGTCAAAACAACACCAACCTGGTAGTGCAAATTCTGATTGCTATTTTAGAAGATAGTTGGAATTACTTTCATGACTTCTAACCATTTCGTTCTCTGAAGAGCATCAGACGGAAAAAGCTAAGTTCTAAAATGTTTCGGCTACTTCGTGTCAATTTAATATCATTCTTATAAACAAATAGTATACATACAATCGTGTTTGTCTATCAAGGCTTTCTATTATTGTTGTTGATTTTAGTGGTCTAACTTTGGGGTTCACAGTATTGGCATCGATTTCAGAATACATCATTTGATTATTTGTAGATAATTAGATATCAGATGCTAAATAACGAGAATGGAGTTTTTCTTAAATCAAAACCCAAGTTGGACATAAACATGGTAGAAACTGTACCCAGAAATTTCACACCATAAAGAGAGTGACGGATGGCTACTACAAATGGTTACCTTAGTCAATTTTGAATTTGTCTTCAATACGTTGATACAAGTCTATACCCTTGCTAAACCAAACCACTAGTAACTTCCCAGTGATCGAGCTATTATTATCAAATTGTTATGTACTGAGCACAATATGACACTATGTAGGTGCTATCATCATCAATTGGAAAATATCCAGAAGGTATAAGCTTAATATTGTCCTAGAAGGTGTGCTTCTTGCTTTTTGTAGTACGGTTCTTTCAGGTCAGAGAGTTCTCGTTTTCACGACCTTTGATAGCGAGGCTACATAGAAAGGTAGGGTTGATTTCTTGACAATCAGTTCCTACAGTACTTTAGAGAAAGTCAGTGAGTCTTATGCTGATTCACATAGCTGTACGAGTTTTGACTATCCTGAGTACAAAACTCAATGTTCTTTCAAAAAGTTATGAACTTCATCAAAAGTAAATCAGCATCAGCAGAAGTCGACGATGTCAGCCATGGTCACTGTTTATCTGAACATTCAGCCCTGCCATTGAAACTTCAGATGACGTACATTGGCTAAGCTTGGGCAAGATCGAGGCTAAGATCTCATACTGAAAGAACCGTATTGCAGCGTATTTTAATAGCTCTGGTTTAGTAGTGTTTGGTGATGGTAGATTATATCATAGCTTTCTCAAGAAAATCATGTCAGTCAGTCAGAAATACGTACTGGACGTTTTTGAAAAGACCATGTGGCCATTTCGAACAACCAGTGCTTTTTACATGATATTGATTATTGTACTCGTTGTTTATCTACTGGAGAAACGCATAGCGTCGAGATTCCAAACACAAACGATACGTACTCAGAGTATTTCTATTTCATACTGATCATCTTGAATTCAGGTACTACTTGTATTAGAAGAATTTATTTATAGGATTGTGCAATGTAAGAATTAGCGGGTAGTCATATGATTTTCGTGTCAGCGAGATATTGCATCATTACAGAATCGCATGATAGTCGCGTCATCTTCATTACATAACAGTACTCATTGCCCTCCTCCTACTCCAGTTTAAGGGAATTTCTATTCTTTAACTCATTATCCAAGGAAGGTGTGTTCGAGCTTCTGTGACACTAGTACGGCTTTCTTTCCATAGAAACCTTATTTCGGTTTCTTTTACATGGCCAAGACAGAGAACTGGTTTTAGTAGCTGCTGTTATCCACCTTCGTAGGCTAGTCTCATGATACTGACTTTCACTTACAGGATCTATACGAGGGGGGAAAGAGATTTATGCGTTCTACGATTAAAATAGTCGTATATTTGATATCTATAAAGCGTCTTCTCTAAGGAAGGCACATCTTGGTTACATTTAGAAGCAACCTCTACAATTGTAAAAGATTGCTCAAGATTTTGGAGACCATCGAAAACTGAGACACTTAAGAAATAGTTGGCTAAATTTTGATTTCAAATTTGATGACATCAGATATATAGGTAGTTGAGCAAAATTAGGTTTATTCTGCAGAGTGACGCTGGATAGACATTTTAAAAATCGATCTCTGTGAGCTGCAACAGATTTCCTTGTGTGCTTTCGATTGCAGTCATAATAAAAGCTATAAAGTGCTTACACTTCCCCTTGGCAATAGCCATGCAGATGCTTGTGTGTTCACGTGTTACCAAGGGAGAAGAGTTGGTAACGAAATCCCTCTGACGCATATGTTACTTTCTACTGCAGGCATTGTATAGACTGGTTGATGTTAAAATAGAGCACATTAAGTCGTATTGTACATTCTTTTAATAACTGAAGTAGTTCAGCTTAAATTATCCACAAACGGATAAAGGAATATTTGGGGAACATTTAGAAACGATACATACATACACGGACGTCCAAAAAAACTTTTCTGGTTAGGAAGGATGGCTCAGAACGACAAACTATAGGATGCTACGGATTAGAACCATCCTGCGTTCGGAGCCATCCTGCGTTCTGAGCCATTCTGTGTTCTGAACCATCCTGCGTGCTGGACCATTCTGGTTGTGGCAACATATTCTAGGGATGGGTAAAAGTCATTGTTGCAGATAAAAACGACGTTTATGTCTGTATTTTAATTGTTTATCACTTCTGAAGGGTAAGATTTCCCCTCTTGCTACCCTTGTGGAAGCCAATGCCTACAAACTAAAGGATGTCAGGAATTAGATTCCTTATAGGGCTCAGTGCAACTAGAATAACAATGTCTCTTAGCCTCCAGAATTTGGCTAGTAAACTGTCGAATGTACAAAAAGGGTTAAAGAAGTGAAATGTAAGTCTTCATTTCGTTGATACTGGGCATCATAAAAAGGTATTAGGGAATTTTCGCAACAGATGACGATCCACCAGACGACGACGAGATTAGAGAGAGAAGCTTGGGCACTAGTTGATGACCTGTCGTCTGCCCAATTGTACTTTCGCAAGCTGTCGAGCGCGTAGTCCATTATTTGTTGTTTGAAGATCGAGGTGTAAAAGGGTATCTGTGAGAAGGTCGGAAGATGTTATTTGGAGAAATATAGGGTGAGTTGTCGCTGGCTCACAATGCCGGTTTTATCACTTTGCCATCTTTATGATACAAGTTACACACAGTGAAATTACGAGAAATTCGAGTTTGGATACTCCGATTTGCTACCGTGATTTGGGAGATGAGTGCTACCGTTCGGCTTGATTTTCAATCGTGTTTTGCGATGATTATGTCATCTGTTACGAAAATTCCCTACTGTGACGCCTTATGTTGGATTTTACTTCTACACAAATCAGAACATGAACCCTTGTTTCATAATCTTTAAGTATACATAACAATAATGAACCAAATACTGGTATTTGGTATCGAAATCAGCAGTAATTTCCTTCGTTATCTAGTTGACGTGAAAATCAAGAAAATTTCGTCGTTGACGAGTGGATGACGAGAGGTGGGTGGGGAATGACCTAAATAAAGCATGCGTATTAGCACTAGTCCCTTTCTTTTCCCGATAATCTCCTCGTCGTCTAGTGGCTCATCATGTGTTGTGAAAACTCCCTATTAAACGTTGCAGGACTGCTTTAGACCATCCTGCGTCCTGAACCACCCTGCGTTCTGAACCCATCCTGCGTTCTGAACCATCCTGCGTTCTGAGCTACTCTGTGCTCTGAGCCATCCTTCGCTCTGACCCATCCTGTTTCCTGCGCTACAGTATCCTGCTTTCTGAGCCATCCTGCGTTCTGAGCCATCCTGTGTCCTGCGCCATCCTGCGTTCTGAGCCATCCTGCGTTCTGAACAATCCTGCGTTCTGAGCCATCCTGTTTCCTGCGCCATCCTGCTTTCTGAGCCATCCTGCGTTCTGCGCCATCCTGCGTTCTGTGCCATCCCGCGTTCTGCGCCATCCCGCGTTCTGAACCATCCTGTGTCCTGTGCCATCCTGCGTTCTGAACAATCCTGCGTTCTGAACCATCCTGCGTTCTCGATCATCGTGCAAATTAGCCTCGCTCTATACTCTGTCATGACATACCTTTCACATTTTTTACAAAGTAAGAGACTATCAGTGTCCTGTGAATACTATATTTGGTGATGCCTCGTACTTGTAAAGCGATTAAAAATATTATAGAAGTGATTACAATCAATTAAATACAAAATGAAAGAAGCTGAGATCGGAGTAGGAGTTGACAAGATAAAATTTGCTAATTTTGCAAAACAAAGAATCCATTACGTATTATCTGTACCAGTAGTTAATATGTATTCCTTTGTGCCTCGATTCTCCTTTTATTCTATATCTTCATGGACACAATAGTGTCTCTTGTCCACCCTTTTGTCTGACACCATGTGTTTTCCGTATAACTGTAGCACGTAAATTTGTAATCATTATTATACAGAATTGTTTGTTAATAGATTTGATATATAGAATCTTAACGTTATCTTGTTGGAGGTGGACGTGTCCGTTTCACTGTTTTCCTACTCTTTACATACCATTAATGGCTAGCGTAATGTTTGTACGCCCAATAATTCCATATATTTCAACTACCGTTTCTATACTGATTCAAATATGCGTCCATGAGACTACAATACTGGACTATGAAATATGCAAGTTTCCTGGTGCCACTTCCCAGAATATTGTTAAGTTTGAAAAAGATTATTTTTGAGACTTGCATGTCAGACCTCCATGCTGCTAAGCGGAGAGGTCTAGAAGACAAATAATATCAGGAATGGGTACCCCTTTCATGTGGCAAGTGTCTTGCGTGATTTGCTCCATTTTCACCGAAATTTAGTAAAAATTAGTAGTTAAAGTTGGTTGTCGTCTCAGCATGCTAAGCATGAGCTGGCAAAGAAAGAAAACAAACGAGTACGTCCTCAAACAACAGGAATTTTGTTTAGAACGCTGAATAACTGACCAAAAGGACAGTGGACCTTTTATGACGTCTATAGAGTGACGTCACTGTGCGTTAATCAAAGCGTTAAGTACTTAGGTAAGCAAGGGGAGCCGGGAGGGAGAAAGCTCTGTTAATAAACTCTGTCTGTGGCAAAAGATCCATAGATAGACAGAAGGCACGTTACTGCGATAATATTTGGAAGGTAAACAAATATGGCCTCGCATATGCAATAAGACGAGATCAATATCAGAGCAAATAGCGTTCGTTCATTGTTAATTGAGTAGCAGCAGATCAGTGATGAACCAATTGTTGGAAAATGAAGAAACCAATGCGCTGGGAAAGTGTGATGTGACGATTTTGAAAATGTTTGAATTATGGAGAAAATACTCAATTTTCATGTTGCCCTATTAATAAGAACGTCAATGGTCAAAACTGAGAGTGTTTCCCTTTCCAAGCATCGAGATATCAGCTTTTAAAGTTTTAAATCTCTGTAACAAAACCTTATCATTTGATGCTGGTTCCTAACGTAAGGAACCAAGAGAGATTAACAGAGCTTTGACCAGAGGATTTTGAAATTCAGACGCCTCTGGTTTAAACACTATATGTACTACAGATGTGGCACTTTGGGAAACAGCTTATTCCAGGGTTGCCGTTAGATACGTGGAGTCAAATCGTACTGTTTCCAAAACTTTTGATTTGTGACGTCATAACTTTCCCTGCGCATACCCACAGAATGATCATGAAGTTAGAACTCATCATGCTTATAACATGATGCAAAATCCATTCTAAAATGACATAGTGAAAGGCAGGGCTAACCGTACGGAGCTACCGTACGAGCTATTACGTGGAAACTGTCATTCGAGTATAATTTCGTAGGGCCTGCATCATCAAGCAAGTGATCTCCTACGACAGGGTCACATTCCATGGTAGTGTTTTTGGTTTCTGAACTCCAGGTGGTTGTACGTTTCCTTGTAGAAGCTGATACTTGGCAAATATAGCAAGGATTATGCTACTTGATACGGTCAACTAATCTCAAAGTCGTGAGACCGACAAACCAACTTCACACTGGCAAGAAAATTAATATAAAACAATGTTGCAATCAGTGGGAGAAACGAGGTTGTTGTGGTTAGTTGAGAACGCTTCCCTCTTGGCATAGTTTGTGTGTAATATTGCCTAAAGACTTCTTTACGGCCTTTTTATAAGGTTGTAGAATCGAAGAGAAATGGTACAAAGCCATGGTAGTTTTAGCTACACAGGCACTTCTTGGGCCCAAAAGTCTCTTCACAGGTAAACTACAATAAATTTTGACTTGATAGTAAATTGTCATGGTACCATCAATTCAAGTTTTGATTAGCTATTTTAAAAACACAGTTGGTGTTTAAGTTTCATTCCTTCCATTCCTTGTTCCATTCTGACGATTCTCTACTCTGAGTATTGTTAAACGTAAAAAGCTTTAAAGCACAAAAGTAGTTTCACTGCTACGTGCACTTAAATTCAAACGCGAAAGATTCTACAGTTGACTAACTCATGTGTGACTGACTCACAAACTGAACGTGAAAAGAAACACGGCTAGAGGAAGCAAAATACTAACGCAAAGTCTTTATGGGCCAAAAAGTGGTTTCGTGCCATTTATTTAAACAGTTTACAAAATCTTAAGATTATACTCAGATCGCGCGTGTTTTACAACTGAACATTGTTCAGCCGGAAAGATAGAGCCACGATTTAGAAGAGGATGATGACCAATAGCTGAATTGCAGGGTTTAAAGCTTAGTTCTGATTTCTTGCAGCTTTAAGTTGTTCTGTTAGAAGTGATATCTTGTTGTACAATAACACTCTGAACGTGCTTTCACATCCTCTGGTCCAGAACTTGAGATGTCCGACCAATGTATGGTGCTCCTCAATGACATTAAAATTGGTGCGCTACATTGCTCTTCTTTGAGATTGGTAGCACGTCTTTTTGCACCAAAAGAAATATTTTAGTTGCTGTTGGCAATGAGTCTGACGATGCAGGACAGTCTGGATCGGCGCTCTGTTTTCTGATCTTTTTAGAAAATACATTATTGATTGTAGCTAATAAGAGGAACATGAGAATTTGTAAGCTTTAGAGCTCTTTCTTTTCAGAATAATATAGACCTTTACTCACCCATTTTCAATCTTCATTTTCATTTTCTGCATTTAGATTTATATAAAGCATCTTAGATGTTTGTATGGTCTCATCTCATCTCGTTCATATTTCTCTGTTCTTGACATTTAAAGTAGAGCCGCTTTTCTTAGGCCTCTTTACAAGGACTTTAAAACCAATTATTTTTTCAGGACTTCCAGGATAACAGTGCGTGTATGCTATATACGATGTGACTCAGGAATAAACCTGTTAAAATAATCGAAATGATAATGATTTTTTTAAAACTCATATATTTATTGGTAAAGAAAAGCAATAAAGCCGCAAGTCTCTATACCCGAACCTCGATTGTTGATTGCAATGCCATTTTTGATGGTTGGCTAAAGAAGCAAGTCAACCGACATTGTATTACAAGAGGTACAACAAGGGCCTCAAATACTCGGAAGGCGGCAAGGTCAGCTAGGAAGGGTCGCACCTTTTCAAGAAGCTTTAATCGCGATGATACTTTTTTCATTGTGGATCTATAATGTGACGCCAGATTGATTATTGGGTCTAGATTTGCTACAAGGAATTTTCAGCATTGTGTGTTGTTTATCTGAGTGGATTCACCAACAAGATAAATATCATAACCTCTAGGCGTGATGCTAAACCAATAAGCATTACTTAAGTTTTGCTTTTATTCGGATTTTGAGTAAGATCATTTTCCTTGAGCCAAGAAGACATCCTTTCTATATTTTCTGTGATGACCAGTTCAATTTCATCCACTTGCTTATAATAATAGTAGAGCACTGTGTCATCCACATACATTAAATCTTTGCAGGCTCTAAGACGGATCAGACTTCCTTGAGGTACGGGAGAAATAGAAGAAGACCCATAATTGAGACATGGAGCACTCCGCAAACTATATTTTTTGTTTCGGAGATAGTGTCACAATAGCATACTTACACCGTTTTATTGGAAAGGTAATCTTTATAAGCTACCAAAGAAAAAAAGCAATAGGAATGGATGATATCCTAGCAGAAGTGTTAAAGCATATAAGTGATGATGGTGCTCATTCGTTAACAAAAGTAATAAATGAGAGCTATAACACTAGAACACTACCAGAAGACTTTCTCAACTCAACATTCATCACAATCCGAAAAGTTCCTAATGCAACTCTTTGTAATGAACACCGCACAGTTAGCTTAATTTCACATGCTTCCGAAGTTTTATTACATATTATAAAACGAAGAATAACTCCATTAGTTGAAAGAAAACTGGGTGAAAGTTAATCAAGCTACCGATAGGGGAAAGGCACAAGAGATGAAAGATGTCAGCTGAGGATTCTATTTGAAAGATTTATGGAAAAGCAAGAGAAGATATATGCGTGTATCATTGACTATACCAAAGCCTTTGATAGTGTCAGTCATGCAAAGTTGATTGCAGTCTTGCTAAAGTACGAAATTCCAGAATAAGAAATACGCTTAATAACTAACCTACACTGGCACCAGAAAGCGCATGTGAGAACGAAAAATGGTAATTCAAAGAATATAGAAATTTTTAAGGGTGTCAGTCAAGGGTGCATTTTATCATCAATTTTGTTTAATATGTACAGCGAAGAATTAATTAAAGAAGCACTAGAAAGCGAAGAAGAAATCAAAGCAAATGGAGTTAGTATTACTAGTGTTAGGTATGCAGACGATACCATTATTTTAGCAGCATCAGAAGATGATCTCCAAAAAATGATGGATAAGATGAATGAGGAGTGCCTTATCTTTGGCATGGAGTTATATGCATGTAAATTGAAAACGACAGTTTTTTGAAAAGTGCAAAGTACAGTGATTAACATTAAAACGAACAATCAAAATCTAGAACTAGTTTAACAATACAACTACCTTGAAACCACAGTTACACAAGATGGAAACGATATAAGAGGAGTTAAAAAACGAATCGCAGTGGGCAAGAAAGTATTTTGTGAACATAAAGACATGCTAAAAAGTTCTTTATATATAACTACTAAAAAGAAACTGTCAATGACATATGTCTTGCCAGTAATGACATACAGTAGGGTGGACGATAAGTGAAAACATCAAGAAACGAATAAATGCATTTGAAATGTGGTGCTACCGGCAGTTGCTAAAGATGAAATGGACTGATAAAGTTATAAATGAGAAAGTCTTAGAAAGAATGAAAACAATACTGAAATTGTTTGATATGATTGCTAAGCGGAAAATTGCATTTTTTGGTCATATTGCTACAGGTTCCAGTGAAAAGGTTTTTATTGATATAATTGAAGGCTACATTGATGGACACAAGTCACGTGGCAGACCAAGAAAAATGTGGTTTGAGAACGTAAGGATATGGGCAGGAATGGAGTGGTATGCGCAAGTGAAAACTATGGCAAATGGTCGGAATGTGTGGCGACTCTTGGTTAGCAACCTACTGTGCACGTAGAAGAAGAAGAAAAAGAAGAAGAAGAAAAAGAAGAAGAAGAAAAAGGAGAAGAAGAAAAAGAAGAAGAAGAAGAAAAAGAAGAAGAAGAAGAAGAAGAAGAAGAAAAAGAAGAAGAAGAAGAAGAAGAAGAAGAAGAAAAAGAAGAAGAAGAAGAAGAAGAAAAAGAAGAAAAAGAAGAAGAAAAAGAAAAAGAAGAAGAAGAAGAAGAAGAAGAAGAAGAAGAAGAAGAAGAAGAAAAAGAAAAAGCCATAATCTCTGCGAGAGTAATGGAAGACCATGATCGCCAACGTCATCGGATAAGGCACGGATAAGGCATCGGATAAGGCACCAGAAGTGAGTGAGTAAAATTTGGTTTGGCTACTAACATTGGAGTAAATTCTAAAAAACTTATAAAGTTTTAAAGATTTAAAATTTAAATTGAAAATTGTTACCATGTCTTCTAAAAATGATGCTCGTGTCCACATTTTCAGGAATATTGGGGGCAAGTTGATACTCCGTGATGAGGTATGAAGTAACCTTCAGCTTTTCGATATTCCCCCCAGTTTGGCTATTCTTACATTTACCCTTTTGATCATACAGTTTTTTCGTCTTTCCATAAGACCTTCGCCACTATTTCTTATTAAACATTAGACAAAAAATCAGGCTAAACGGAAAACTAGCCCTTATTTGTGTACTGTATTATTATTTCTGACTGTACAAAATATACTGACTTGACTGGTCAAAATACAAGTCCCCAATAATACATTACACAATTTAGTGCTATTTTTCCGTTTAGCCTGATTTCTTGTCTAATGTTTAGTA
>JAAAKL020018723.1:0-10119 GCA_010016065.2 Carybdea cf. marsupialis auct. non (Linnaeus, 1758)
TTTATCTTCACACAATCCGTCACCTCTTTACAACTCCGACTTTTACCAACTACTGACACAAGACTATTACAGATTCTGTATTCATCATACGCGGAAAATTACAAAAATATCTACCAATGAAAATTAACTACGTTTTAGTTTCTTTATGTATATACACTATCAATTAAATACCTAAATTGTCCTACCCTTCCTCTTCTCCGTTTGAGTATGAGGCTGTGACCTAAAGCGCTTGCCAGTCACCGCAGCGGATCACGTAGGCAAAAGGGGGAAACGGGTGAAATTGCGACACTCGTCACTCAAGAGATATGATCATCAATCGGTAGGACATTGGTAAGGACTAGCACTGGGTTATAATCATAAATTTAACAGGTGGTTTTTTTCTAGCACTATTTCAGAGCATACTAAGCTAGCCGAGTGTGTACATCCCCTATTACATTGGACTACGTTACGTGGAAAATAAAGAGGTCATTCAACTCGTGAAAGGAATTAAATGGTTTCATCAGGTGGATTTCTTAGGTAGCCTTACTGGGAATGTCGTCATCTTTAATATATAGTAACAATATAGAATAAACAATCAGCAGAAAAATAGAAAAGATTTGGTTTATGTTTACTTTACAAATCGTAAATTCGTTGACCGCAAGAAATTCCCAGTTACCAAAGACGCGCTTCTTTTTGTATAGATCCGTCATTTTGACGCTATATGCAGAGTTTTAAAAATGTTATTAACGCAATGTGATGACCACAACCCCACAATTATATGGTTAAATATAATACTCGGAGAAAGTTCTTTGGTTACTTTGTTTACAGTAATGAGGTGAAAAATGCCTTTTTAATGTCATCGCATTCTTAGTTTATTGCCTGGATAGGACATGGTTGGCAAAGTTTCGCAGGGAACTTCAATCGTAGTATTTGTCCATAAATCAAAATCAAAATCGACGAGGTTGCCCAACGTTTGACGTGAAATTGACGTGAAATTGACGCATATCCGTGGCTGATACTAGTTTGAATAGCTTACAGCAGAGTAACGAGAGATTATGACCAGAAAAAAGTGATCGCAGGTGACAGAGTTAATGGTGCGAAATATAATCCTTTTTCCTGGCACCAAGATTCCAAGCGAAAATTCTGATTAGCGCAACGCGGTTTCTTTGACTTGTAGTACCAAGAACTATGTTTAAATCTAAAGCAACCTATTTTGAAATCTAGAAGGTGGAAATTGTGATAAAAGTCCATCAAATTCGACTATCGACTAAAATACTAAAGATATGAATTTTTTCCCTTAAGATTCTCTTTTTCCTCTTGTGGCTGCTTCGAGTCTTTAGATTTTTTTGCACTGAGCAAGCTTAGATGACGTCAGTAAATATCTCCAAAGATTACACAGGTATGAAACTATCTGGTGATATGCTATTTCAAAAGGCAATTAAGCAGAGGAAGAAGATTTTCTTACAAATTCTTTTCAATTAATCTACATCAGGTTATCAAATTTCTTAGTATAAGATACAAATGTGATCGAATTAAACGAAAATTACGTTCTCTCTTGTTAACAAGTCATTAGAGATCAACTGAAACGTATGAGAGATGCAACCTAGCGAAAATAAGCAACTTTAATGCTTATTGGGTTAAATAAACTAGGTCTGACAAGAAAAATTCACACGGACTTCAAAATAAAACTAAAATGAAATTTGTAACGTCCTTCAGCTACATTATAGAATTGCCCCTCCCTCCCCTCAGGCAGCTTTGTAATTAAATTCCTAGATTGGCGATTGAGCTGTTGTTGTGTACGGTCACTTGGCAACATCAAGCATGACGATGAAGTGCACCGAAAGTGACCGATGAAGTAGTGTCATTGTTTATGATTATCGTACCTTACATTTTGTCTGTAGCAAAGCAATTTTGTAGTAAAGTAATTACATCGCATTACAATTTAGGACTGCTTTATTCAGAAATAAAACGAGTAGATGTGTGAAATTAATCAGTTGAGATATAGTTTTCACAAGAAACAGATGTACCTCGTATTTGGGTGCATAGTGGAAATCTTCTTGGATTCATTTGTGCTGCCTTCTACGGCGTAAGCTGCTTTAAAATTGCGTGTAGACACAGTAGCTGTGTTTCCGTGATTTCTAGTTTATGTTGAGACCGGACGAGTGGCTTTTTTTCTGAGTTTAGTATTGATTTTCATGAATTGCCACCAAGTATTGCTCAAGTTTGTCACAAATGTATCCAACGTATAAATTTTATATAAAGCATCGCTGCTTTGAGAATCGCTGCTACGGTCCTGGGGAATTTTAGCCGTCCAGTCCAGTTTGGCCTTCTCTTGTTACACACTTGCAGTTGACTATCTTTTTAAGGAAGTAGGTTTATGAATCTATAAAACTCTTTAGATTTGCAGATATTACATAAAGTAATTATAAAATAACAAATCACTTAATATTTTAATGATTTTGCTATTGCAGTGACAATTTCCATCCTTTTGTAAATCATCAGTCTGTAGTAAACTGGTTATCACTGAACTTAATCTTCTGTGGAAATAATTTAGAATAACGGATGGACTTTAAATGTACGTGTCGGCTGCGTGTCAAAGGCCTTTCTTCTTCCATAAATTACAAGATGTAATATAGACACATCTTGGCAAATAATTTTATCTTCATCTTAGTTTTTGTAATGATTTATGGGATATTTTCTAAGTGGGTTACTACTACAAGCATTATTGTCTTGGGAAGACATGAGAGACTAAACTTCACTGGAAATGAGTTCACCCCAGGGTTTCCCCCAAGATAATGATGCTTGTCGCCAAAGAAGAAAATTGTATTGATGGTAGATATTTGTCACGTCTTGAGTCGTAGTCTTTTTCGGAGCTACGTTTCGAGAGATACTTGTCCCATCTTCCGGCTGTTGGACTTTGAATTGTTTGCTGATTTACGTTGTTCAATTGCGGACTCCCGAGGAAGTAGGGTTCGAACTTTGTCGGGATCGAAAATTGTAATACCTTATGACATTTTTCTTTTCCAGCGTTTCCTTTTAATCACGTGTGGGTGTTTTATGCACCTTTGTAATCAATAATGCTAGTTGTTTTCGATTTGTTTTTGGTTATGTTGATAGGGAGAGGTGAGGCCATGCAAGATTGAGTCATCATGTGAGAAAGTTGTGATTGCTGCGTGTTTGATGGCCTCGATAGCATGCTTGTCATCACATACGTGTCTATATTAATGTTTGAAGCAACCAGTGCTACTCGTATTAAGCAAGTGACCATGCAAGCGCTTCGGCGGTGGCAAATGCTTCACTTTAAGTTTGATTTCCACTTGAAAAATAATAAGGGAACTGACAAGAATTTTACCATGGAGCATGCGCAGATAATAGAAAGGGATATGCTAAATTTAGTACGTTACAGCTTTCGGTGTCGATTTTGATAATTGACATCAAGGCACATTTTGGACGGAGTATGCACGTCAAATCAAGAAATTGAAATGGCGAGTCCACGGCAAGGTCAGGAAGGAAGAGAATTCATACGTCTGTTGACTACTATTTAGTAAGGAAATGATGAATCGAGTACTGCAAATTCTTAAAAGTGGATATCTTTTAGAAGGTGTTCCCTTTAACTCAGCAGATTTGGATTCAGTAAAATCAGGAAATCAACAGTTTAAGCCCTGACTGGTCATAACCAAATACGAGTCTCATGGAATTAGTAGAAAATATTCAGTAGCATCCAAGAAGTTGTAAGGATAGAGATGAATTCTTGATGCTTAACAAGCTTAAATAGTAAACATTTCATATCACATAGCATTAGTAATAGGCTGTAGGTAAACACAAACCTGAAATACGCTAGAAGATAAAAACCTCTCAATTGTAAACCATTTTCTATCAGCAAGGAAGCTTTTTTACAGCTTTCAATAGCTTAAGATATTTGCTCTTCTTCTGATCGAACGACCTTACTCCAAACACTACAAATGGTCTTTTTAAAAGAACGGAGCCGTACGTATTTCTTTGTCTGAGGAGAGACTGTAACACTAGGCCGGCTCAAGGGTAGTGTGCGAACAACAAAAACAA
Organism: Carybdea cf. marsupialis auct. non (Linnaeus, 1758); assembly: GCA_010016065.2. Taxonomy (NCBI): domain Eukaryota; kingdom Metazoa; phylum Cnidaria; class Cubozoa; order Carybdeida; family Carybdeidae; genus Carybdea; species Carybdea cf. marsupialis auct. non (Linnaeus, 1758). The sequence goes on from JAAAKL020018723.1 coordinate 4,042, forward strand.
ACAATTTTGAGCCAAAACGTGATTTTCATATCGTATTACTGAAATGGGTATTGTGCTCAGCAACGTAGAGGTCTCTATGTCGCTGATTTTGCGACTGATTTGGTTCGTGTCGATGTCCATTCCACTTTAAGCATTTATTCATCACCAGTGTACTTTCACCAACAATGTTTTTCGGTCACCTGACCTTTCGGAACCAACAAATGGATTGAAATCGTTTGTTAATCATGCAATGCGTCATCGATACATTTTCAATATCCGAATAATGAATAAACATTGTGAAGCTGATTCCAAAATTCAGTCTCCTAACCAGAGTTGGCCTCCACTTCCAACGTAATTTCAATCATTCTCCTAGCTGAGGTTGTAAAATTTGTCCTCGAGCTCATCGACCATATTGAATTAGATTCCTCTCACCATGTCTGTACGTTAGTCGCACGCACACAAGTTTTGGTTTTACACATATCTTATTATTGCACGAAGAGTAGTGAAACAACTCCTCAGAGTATTAAATGGCTAGCCGTTCTGAATCCATTCCACATAAAGGTAAGAAAACGGTGCTTTGTGACACAAAAAATTATTTGTCTTTTGATAAGGCCTTCTCAGTTAACTGCTCAGTTCTACGGGCACTGAATAGTTAAAGCAACATCTATCCAACGGGGTCCGAGTTCTGATTGACAACTTTGAAAACATTGTTTCGTGTTCCATTCTGACGTTATGCACTGTGAGAATGTCAGATGAAAAACGAATTTCAGATACAAAAATGGTGTCACTACGCCGAGCAATTTTAATGTTCTGCACCGTAAACAAACTTTGTTATATATATAACATATGTTATTCTCTGTTAAATGAGATAAGGAGATATTTCGTGCAAGTAAACAATAACCTGGTAAGATGATGCTGCAGGTTAACAGAACGGAACCTGTGACTGAGGCTGTTTGACATAGTGTGTAGGTTAGTTCACACGCCAAGGGTTGTCTTATTCAAGACACGAGCCTCTATACAGCTGTTGACAAAATATTAGCTTCAATGTACGTTAATGTGTAAAGCACAACATTTCAAAATGCTCAAAATGGAAACACATGTAAGTTTTGGGTATTGCCTCTTCACGTCATAACGTCAACGCAAATGGTTTGGAATTATTGATAGCTGGCCCGAGCTGCTGGCTGATCGTCCATTAAAATCTTTCACTATATTTAGCATAGACAAGACTCTATGTAAATACTTAGAACTCTACTTTACTTTGCATAGCTATATGTGCAAACTTAGCTTGTTTTTATTGATGGTGACAAGTAAATCTTTAAAGTTCTGCCTATTTTAGTGCTTTCAAAGAAGTAAAAGCAGACCTTTACAAAGCAGACGTCACGAGAGATCACCATTAACAGCGAACTGCCTGCTGGAGGAGCGACCATGCCTCAGTCATGGTCAGTCGTTAATAGTTTCATAATACATTGTAAGAAATCTTATTGCTATATCTGCTAAGACCATTTAAAGAAACTTTCTAAAGATCTCACGGGGTTCAAGTTACTCCTGCTCAAAGTTTACTTATGTGAATAGCTCTTGGATTAGTTTTTTGTTAAAATCAATTGGATCACGGGTATCAGACAGGACAAACAGGAAGCTGGTAACAAGACGGTGAAATCGTTGGTCGCTCTTAATAATCGCTTTTGTACCAAAACCTCCTATACAGCAATCGACTTTTCTTAACACGAGGTCATCGAATCCTCTGAACCTATTCAAATTTAATTGCATTTTCAATATGTTTATTTATTGATCAACGTTTACTTAGGTCGGTTATGAAAACATGATGATCTATTGTAAATATGTTGACGTTGTATCTTCTTAAATATACAGCAATTTGAAGGTAATGTTTCGTCTATAGTGTAACGGTGTTGTTTTTTGCAGGATGGACAGTGTTATCGCTAGAAGAAACGAAGAAAATTTGCATTTACAATCGAATAGTGTGATATTAAATTCTGATGAAACTTGATACTGACGTTTCTGAGGAAGAATTATACAATAAATAAATACCAGTTAGTAATTTGCTTATCATCTTGATAATATATATGCATATAGGTACTCAGGCAGACACACAAGCAGTCATGAACTACATAGTATAGAACTCATTAAACATGAAGTGCTTGAGGCGCTGGCCCGTTCGAACCCAGCATCTCTTACTTCGAAAACGGATACCCAACTACCCGGATTGTCGACTTTACTTTCTCACTATTTAGTGCAATGGTAAAGTCATCGTTTTCGGAGTGGGAGATCATGGGTTCAAACCAGGCTAGCGCCTTAAGCACTTCATGTTTAATGAGTTCTATAGATACATATATATATATATATATATATATATAAATAATTATTTTTTTACTTTTTTTGTAGAAGAAATATGGAATGGACTGAACCAGATCTCCTTACCTGGTAGGAGACATGTACCATATCAATTTTTGTGTACTTTCTTGTGAGTACTGGAATTGCGATGGCAGATAAAGAACAAAATAAAGTCAGGCTTGAAGAATCATTAACTGATTTTTCACTAGGACACGCTCTTCACCTTAGTGAACAATACTAAAATAAAGGGAAAAAATTAAAATTGATCAAATACATGAGTTAGGGATTAAAATATGTAGATAATGCAATTATTTATATAGACGATATGCATACCGAAGAAATATACGTGAATCAAATGAAGGAGTGGGAAAAGAAATTATTTAAAGAGATATTCTTTAGAAATGCTGACGTACAAGACGAAATAGGTGCTGTACTCCTAACGCTCATTAGCAAGCTATTCTACATATGTGCGGAATGATGCGATAATCGTTGCTTTCCCCAATTCGTCTTTACGGCAGGCAAACAGATGTCCTTTGCGCGCCTGGTAATTTACGAATGTCCATCAAACAATTATCTAAGGATATGTCACTCTGTCATATTCTATTCACATTTTTATATGTAAAGGTACCGATAGCAGTGTCCACCAGTGTTCAAATGGATCCACCTCACCGCACTGGGAGCATCAATAGAAGAGAAATAAATGTGTCTCCAGTTCCTCAATTGTGGGTGCGTACAGATACAGCGCAGTATTATTTGCGTACAATGAGACTTGTGAGTGGGCGACAGCGCTAGGAAGGTCGTTAATGTACACTATGTATAAAAGTGGTGCTACAATGCTCCCTTGTGGAACTCCTAAGTAGTTATCCAGGGGGTCGGAGAACTCATACCCACATGAGGTGTGCAGTTGGCTGCATGACTTCAACCACGCAACATCGTCTCTAGACACTCCAATAGCAAATAACATGTGATTGACTATTTCAAAGTGTGTGTGTGTGTGTGTGTGTGTGTGTGTGTGTGTGTGTGTCTATGTGTGTGTGTGTATATGTGTGTGTGTACGCAATTGCAAATTAATTTCAAGCACTAATAATAAGATGAAAACTGATGCGTGAAATAGATAGAAAGTTGTTACAGGTGTATTATTATTGTAAGCTATCAGTGTTTTGTGATTGCATTTAAAGAAAATGTGAATCAGTATAGATGACAGCATATGGTTTTGATAATTGTTTTGGATAGTTTCAAAAAATACGCTTACATTAAATTCTCACACTTTGACCTTAATTTATTTAAATAAGAAAATATCGAGCATAATGCACTGAATGGAAACATCAATAATCACAGAATTACTGTGTTTTCCGACCCCCGACCCAAATTAAATAGGTTTCATTCAAATTGACTCCACTCGTCCGTTTGCGAGAAACAAGAGAGCACCATACTTTACCTAAATTTTGTTGTTGATGTTGTTCACCAGTTAAAGGCTTAGGGTGCTGTCAGTGCCTGGAATTCCTCAACGTTTTCACAAACACTGAAAAAGAGCTTAAAATGACAATAACTTGGAATTCTTTTTTTCAAATCGAATATTTTTAGTCTGGTGTTTTCAATCTTGGTTCCACAAAATGAGAAAAAAACTTCTGCTTCTCTTTTTTTCGTACTGCAAGTTGATATTGAACAACTGAGAAAATTTTCAATCTAGATTCAATCATGTGATGATGGTGCGATGGATTGGGTGTTAGTCTAAAACAGGGGTTTTCAACCTTTTCCAGCAATGTCCCCATTTTTTGGTTAATGAAAAGTTTGCGTCCGCTACTTCATTTCAAATAATGAGTTATCATAACTGTCGAATAGAATATATAACAATATATAACAATTTTTAACAATTTTTTTGCGATTAAATGATGTTCGCGTCCCCCAAAAATTTTTTGATTTCCCCAGCTTGGGGACGCGACCCCAAGGTTGAAAACCTCTGGTCTAAAACAAAAATATAAAACATTGGAGTAATGTTTGTCTTTTTCTGGAAGATAATTCGATGCAATCTAAATTTGTAATTTTTTGAAATTTTTTACAAATGGACTTTTAGCTTGGAATATATATATTCATGTCCAAAATTCTATAATATCCATAAAATTCTAATCTAATATGTTGGCAATTATCATAATGATAATAACTTAAAGGAAGGTGATGCGCATGCGCAAAACGTGTAAGGGTGTTGGAAGAGCATCCAAAACTTGTTTTTGAAGACGTTTCTTAAAAAAGAGCTGCAAATAAAAGTACAGCATCAAGTGTTATCGACTTAATTAGGAAATATCTCTCTAAATATTTGGAAATAATTTACTTTTTTAGTAATCTTGAAATGATGAGTCAGGGGAATGTAAGAGTATCGTCCACTTATCAAACTAAAATTCTGAGTAACAGACCTTCGTTTCCTCCTTTTTTCTTCTCTTTTGTACCATTATGACATTGATAATTGCATTACGTCATGGATTCATTATTAATAAACGTTTCTGCCAGGCACTGGTAATGGCAGCCGTTGAGGCGACGGAAGAAAACCTTTGGCAAAGAATTGTTACTCAAGGCAGTTATAAAGCCGTGGTACCACAAATTATAACTGTACATTTATTAGCATTAACACGAGTCGTTGCATAATGGTATACTTTTATAGAGCTATTTTCAGTTATTTTCTTGAATTATGCAGAGTAAAATATCAGATCACTGCGTTTATAACTGTATATTCAATTGAAATGTACATTGTGATATTATCATAAATAGCAGAAACACATTTCAGTTCTTATAATGCTTTTTATTGATTACTTTTAGGATGGACATTATCAAACAGTGCAGTTTTAGGGAGTTGGTAAAATGGACTGCCGACTTGATTGATAGCACTCACATTTTGTTAATCAGAAAAACATTAAAAGTTAGTTTGTGCATTTGACAATATCGTAATCGGATTTTATGTGTTCCTTTATCAACAGACTGATCGCCTCACGTTTATACTAAGGCTTTAATTTAACTCAAAACTGGCTAGAAAAACTAAGTCTTTTGTAAAACCCCAGTATGTAAAAATTGGTCCTGAAAACTTTAACCAGTGACAAATTGAGGGAAGGAAATCTAGAGTTCGTATTAGGACGAGTTTTATGATGGGTTTTTGAGGCATGGTGATGCGAGAACGAATCAAATGACGGGCTACGTTTGGACGGTTACTCCTTATCCATTTCCATCAGGGAACATCATTTCCATTTGGATCTAGTTAAAGAGCGTGTACATGGATATGCTAGAATCCTTTTCCTTTTTAAATTACGAACGTACAATGAGCTAAATGTAAACAAGTCTATACTATGAGAACATGAGGCTAATAGAATATATGGGGATAATTGATCTTTTTTTCGGCTCAGTTGCGCCTTTTTTTCTCCGTCAGGTAAAACCTCTCTATCGTCATGGGCATTCCACGCCAGGGACAAAAAGACGGAAGTGAAGAACTGTTGCTTTTGTATGGGAGAACATCAGGAGGAGAAATGTACTACTGCAAAGACCGTTCCCTGAAAGGAAGATCTTAGTTGATAAAGTTAAACGATGCATGTTATGCTTAAAGAAGGGGCACAAAGTTAAACGATGCATGTTATGCTTGAAGAAGGGACACAAAGTTAAACGATGCATGTTATGCTTGAAGAAGGGACACAAAGTTAAACGATGCATGTTATGCTTAAAGAAGGGGCACAAAGTTAAACGATGCATGTTATGCTTGAAGAAGGGACA
>JAAAKL020018724.1:0-10119 GCA_010016065.2 Carybdea cf. marsupialis auct. non (Linnaeus, 1758)
CTCTAAGGTGAGATATTGCTTTGAGTAAAATTAGCGTGTTGTTCTCTAGCAGCAGCCTTAACATGTGGGCACCACTACAACATCAGTAAAACCTCAGTCATGTGTGTTGCATTTTGTTGGTATTGTCTCACACCTTTCGCCAGCTATTTTCCAAGGGGTTTGTATTGAATAGTACTAACAGATCGTGTCAGAACTAGAATCTGTGTAAGAAAAAATCATCTTTGTTCTCCATATTTCTTTACATAATTTAGTAATACAACTTTGAACTCTGAGATTCTGTAACTCATGTACCCCCTCAAACTCCGAAACTCTGACCCTCAGGTCAAAAAGCCATTTTATCTCCACGAGGGTTATAGTAAAATACCTTTTCATGCTAGGCTTCATGAGTTTATCATGCTATTACCAAATAAGGCATGAAATAAGGGTGCTCTTGTGAACAGAGAAGATGCTGAGGTGAACAATAACGGAGCTGAGAGAGCAAATAAAGTTAAAGCGAAAGAGAGGCTAATTGATCATAGACAAACATCTATGCCAGGTAGGGGTGTGTAAGCCAAGCGACTGTGTAAGCCCAGCGACTGTGTAAGCCCAGCGACTGTGCAAGCCCACGGGTAGGAATGCGTAAGCCCACGGCAAGAGGCTTGGGTTATTTTTAGGGCCAGCCGAAAAAGTTTGTTATCATTCTTCGTATAAAAATGAAGTGCTCCGGTGCTGTTCCTAGAGGTCTTGTTACGCTAATGACAACATCTGCCATGTTGAAAGATGGCCAAAATAGTTTTCCGTGTGCCTTATCAGCCACTCAGCTGTACTTGGATAATGTATCACTGAACATGCCAGCTCCATTATTTGACATTACAGCTTCGTCTCAGCTCAACGCAGAATCTTAAAACTGATGACGTCATCATGCTCGCGCGATAAACGCTTATCGTCGATCGGCAGCTGATCATTCGCATGACAAATGTGCGGAAAAAGTCGCGGCGATACTAAGTTTAAACCTTACCTTGCGAAACATTACCAATAGAAAAGTTTCAGGTTAAGAATTGAAATGGCAGTATAGTACGGGTTTTTCTTCTTTGCCCTAAGCCTCGTATCACACCTCCTTCAGTAACTGATAACACCCTTGCTATGTCATTATAACTGGGCATGGGGTTCCTCGATTCTTGTATCTAAGAGATGAAATAGGACGTTTGTATCTATAAAAATCACGCTAGACTTGTTGATAAGTTCGTAGCAAACAATGTTCAAACTACAGACCCAAACAGGGCATGCATTACTTGCAGCAGGTAATGATAAATGTCACTCACTCACTCACTAATCCTCGAGCACCGTGCGGTGCGTAGAGACAACTTGAAACACAAGTGCTCGCCATAGCTGACGATCGGCAGCGAGCTGCTCCGCTTGAGGTAGAGGCACTCCACTGGATAGCAGATCTTTGTCGACGACATCAAGCCATCGAGTGCGAAGTGCGCCTCGTGGGCGTCTCCATCCTGCTGCAGGCTGACTAAAATCCAGGACCGCGCGGGTTGGATGACTCGGAGGCAGGCGCAGCATATGTCCATACCATCGCACCCTTCTTTGAACGGTTAAATGTGGTAAATTGATAAGTGATAAATGTGGTAGCAGATAATGACCGTATTTCTTCTAATTAACGCCGCGGTGTTAATTAAACAGTCCAAGTTTTAGGTGAGGCGTTTATTAGGGGGGGGGGGGCAGTGTTTCAGAGGGCGGTTTATAGGTACAACAAGCAATGTTTAAAAAACGTTAAAAAAAGATTGTGTGATAAAAGCGAACATTATAAGTAAACATCATCTCGTACAATGTTAACATCACTGCCTCCTTTCGACTCCTCGTCGATGACATGAAAGCTTTCATAGTTTTCATTGACATCAGAGTCAAAAATTTGAAACGGATTTTAAGAATATTGATCTTCATCTAGTGTTTTCGTTGCTTGTTTCAAATTTGAAGATAATCACGTAGACCCAATCGTTAATGGTAAAAGGATACGAGAAGTTAATTTGAGTGTACCTTCGCAATTTTTTTTTTGCATCAAGTAAAAAATAATGCAAAGATTCTTCACGACGAACTGTTGAAACGAAAGAAATAATATTCATGTTATCCTCAACTGTAAAAGAATTCGTTTATAGTAAAACAAGTAAAACTTCGTTAGTTCTTGTAGTATGTAAAATTTTAAAAAGGTCTGTTTTCTAATATACGCTCCTTTTCATGATGCGGCGTTTATCAGAGGGCGGCGTTTATTTCAAATATTCGGCTGGACGTGCAGCGATAATAAGAGGAAATACGGTATCTTGGTTGCAATGGTCCGGTTGGCACTTACTGTCACGGTATTACTAGTTTTTGCGGTTATCATGGTGCTGTTTCTTACAAGTGGTGGCGGTGGTTGTCATAGTGGTACCCATTGACTACCTCCACATTATCATCAGCCTGATAGTTTAATTAATTAATGAGGGAGGGGAAGGCGAGTCAATTGTTTTACCACCGAAACCATCATATTTCAATCAAGAGGGACTCAACTAGATATTTTAATCATTAAAACACTTGCACCCTAATATTACTTGCAGATTAAGAATGGATATGAGGTTGATCGAAAGCAGTCTGAGTTCTAGTTGGGCGTCAACAGACACGTAACGTGACGTCAACAGACACCTGACGTGACGTCAACAGACACGTAACGTGACGTCAACAGACACGTGACGGACTTCAACAGACGTGCCTTTAAATAAGTTTAGCGTCAGGAGTTTCATAGAATTGAGAAATTGAAAAAGGAGTCACAGAGTGTGGACGACTTTGTTGCAAGTCGAATCGTTGCATCTTTCTTCATTATTAGTGTTTAATAAATATTCGATCAGAGGAAACTCCGTCTATTTGTTGAGTTTAGTTAGCGGTAATTTCAACTTCAGAGGCAGGGAGCGACCTACCATTCTTACCAGACTACTTTTGTACGAGTCCAATTAAAACACATTCAACTTATTTTTCAGAAAATTAACTTCAATGCCGATAATTGCATAAAGAAATATGCCCAATTACTATGCGTGGATGGAAAAACAGTCGAAGTAATGAATGTTGCACCTGAAGCACATGTAGAGGGAGAAGGCTGCATTGTGGCACCCCATGCTCGAATTTGAATACAACATGATAGTTGAGGAAATGTAGAAGAAATGCAGGCCTTTTGTATAATTAAAAGACGCTCATCTGGACTAAATACCTCCCTTTACCATTAATAGCATAAATACAATATTCCAGTATTTCAAGTACAGAAGTAATAAATTCAACATTAAATAAAAGCTACAAATATTTATGGTTCGAGTGCTAGTAAATATCACTCAGTGGAGCAAAATTTAATTATCAATCCTCACGGTAATTCATATCGTTTTCAACTGAAGAATTAAATTATGTTCTATTCTCACGTTAGTGCAAACTGCATCATCCACTGTTGAAGTTCTTGTAAAGAGCACATGCTCCCTCCGCATACGATGACCAGGATTGAATCAAGTGCCTTTAAATGACCCTGTTCACGAAGCAAATGTAATGGGTTGCTGTACACTGCAGCCAAAGCTGCTCCACATGCTGGTTCTACAAGCATACGATGATCGTCTGTCGAATGTAAAACAATTAAACTAGAAGGGCAGCAAGCTGTAAAAGCTACATGTACTACATAAATGCACAAACATGTATTAAAAGAGGGAGCCTTGCCTCGTGTAAATGCATATCTTTCATCTTCAGGTGATTTCAGAGTATTAGTAAACAACATAACTAGTAAAAGCGATTTAACGTATTGTACCAACATCAGTGTAGAGAATAATGGAAATAAGCAGGCTGGGTCACTTCCGAAACAAGTCAATCAGAATACCATGTAAGAGAAAGGTATTTTTTGTTTGAGGTTCAATTTTCGTACAATTTTCTTAAATATAGACACGGTAAGAATTTTATCATTAGTTTCTTGGTAGTGATTTTTATATTACGGCGGGTTGGGTTGCGGGTTAAACTCAATTTTCTTATACTGAAAATTCTACTAATCCTACTCTTATACCAAAAAAGATCGTGTCTTTTGGCTTACGAAGTTGGCATTTAGAAGATGCTTTCTACAGTTTTGGTATATCGATAACATGATTTTACCAGGCTTTTTACCGTAAACTTTTCTCTCTACTTTACCCATTCGTGCAGCAAAATACGATTGCCTCACTTCATTCTTAATCGAATCGATTAAGTAGACAGGAAAATAAAGTATATGTAAAAGAGAAATTGACTTCGTACACGCCAGAGGATTGTGGTTTAGTCCTGTTTGACATGTACACGTTAAGCTGCAGACAGAGGTATGTCTGCAAGTGACCGAACGCCGAGAAAGAACACTTAGAAACAAATGTTTTCAAATGTATATAAGATAATCTGAAATGAAACCATCTTATAATTCTGCAAAAGCGCTGTTGAATCGCTACACCTTAATTTGAGCCCTCGTCATCAAAATTTCCTAAATTTTTGAGAAAACCCATGCCTTTGCACTTCTGAATAAAGACCGACCGTTGGGAACTAGTCTTAAAACTCTCCTTGAAGAATGAAGATGGTCAAAACAAATTCACAACATGATTGCAGGAGGAAACGCATTCCATACCAGAAGATTGTTATAGCCCGTACAATAAAATAGTATCATGTTTGGTGAAACGCCTATTGAGTATTTCATGGGGCATGTACATCACTGAATAACGAAAATGCGATCGACAGAAGGAAGTGTAAAATAATCGTATTCTCCCCGGTCATAACAAGCGTATCCATGATTAGGTTAGATCGCCATTGAAGTGATGATCAACCTTTAAAGTTCACCAAACATTGTCAAATCTGCTTCAGCAAAGGTTTTAATAAATTACCTGTGTTGATTTATTCCCTTCACTACACGAATGTAAGTTCGAACAGATCTGGCTGATGACCCGCGAGGAAACACTATTTAATATACATTCAGTTATGGCTATAGACATATGATGCCCTGAAATCGGTTCTTAACACATTTTAAATTATTATTTTGGTGAGGCATTATGATATTAATGAAAATATGATAATGAAAATATGATAATGAAAATATGATAATGAAAATATGATAATGAAAATATGATAATGAAAATATGATCATGAAAATATGATCATGAAAATATGAGACACCAATAAATGTTTTAGGTTTTAGATTTGAGGAAGTGTTGCGTTTACATCCTAAATGAATTGAACAAAATAAACTAAAATGAATATTTAATTCCCTGACAGCGAAGAGAGAAAATGCAAAAGGCAAACTGCAATTGTCAACGATTTGGCTATAAAAGGGTGTCTCGGGCTTTACTGAAAATAGTAATCTGCAACAGAGATCGATTCCCATAGACCTGAGGGTGTCATTTATAGACGCAACGTTGTCAATTATGATTCCCTCCCTTAGAACTTCCTCTCTTGTAAATCTTTCATTCGTGTTTGCCGATGCTCAAGACTCTTTACTATTTTAATGCCAATTGCAGCCGCCGAAATAAGAATGTTCCCAAATGGTCGAGATATTAGAGTACTTGAACAAACATTGATTGCATTTTATTGTATCAGATGGAGGTTACACTAGCTAGAATGTATGCGAGGGCAATTATCGAAGACGGCAAAAGAGGGACTAACGAGTGAATTACCCGAATGGACAGAGTGCACAGCCTACTAATAAACAACTTTGGGAAGAGAAAATGGCAATATATCGTAGAGTAAAACACTGGAGTGATATGGGCACGAACGGAGGAAAGAATACTCGAACCCAGGAAGACGGGCCCAGGGTATGAAAAGCTGTCGAGGAAAAGGCCGCCCACGTATTGGTATCAGACAACAGGGAACCTGGTGAGCGGCACAGAACTGCAATGCATCAGACAAGAATAACTTCATTATGCGTAAAAGTGGGCATGAAATCGAATTGCGGTAAAACCTACGTAAGAGGGCCAAAACGGGAGCCAGAAATATTTGTATTGGGGATATTGAGGTATTTCCTAGCGAATTTTTGGGGCAATTATTGGCCAGTTTTTTCAAGCAAAGTCTAAATGTCCCGTTAGTCAACTCCTGACGCTTACTTTCCATATATCATTTCATTGTGCGCATTAATTCTGTAGAACTGGCAATTCCCCACATGCTTCCTTGTCTGGAGTTAATATTCCAAATTTGACTTGCACATCAGTAGATTTTATTTACTTCTTCACTAGTTTCTTAAACTACGAATAAACGTGCGATCCCTGACATGTCAAATGCTTCTTGGGCTGAAGGGAAATTTTTCTCACATTTTTCTCAGACTTCTGGTTAATAAATCATTTTTGTAAGTTACGCTCTTCCACAAATATATTACTTCTAACTGTCAATGTACATGTTATGTCACTTGCAAGCATCTCGAAGAAACTGTTATTCCCTGCATTTGGTATATCCGTGATCATTCAAACAATGCGGACGGAAAGTGTGACGTCACCATTTTGAAAATATTTGAACTATGGAGAGAGTACTCACTTTTCATGTTGCCCTTTTAGTAAGAACTTCAATGGCCAACACTGACAGTGATGACCTTTCCCAACATCGAGATATCAGCTTTCAAACTTTTAAACCTCTCTAACGGAGTTTTGACCAGAGATTTTTGAAATTTAAACGCCTCTAGTTTAAACACTCAATACACTATAGGTCTGGTGTATTGCGTAAAAACCCTATTCAAGGGTTGTCTTTAGATATCTGGAGTCAAATCTTACTACTTCCAAATCGTTTCATTTGTAACGTCATAACTTTCCCTCTGCAAATGAGAAGTGCGTTTTCCCGTTTTCTATATCTCAAATGCGTATCCTTTCTGTTTCAAGTACAGAATATAACATGCCTTGAAATTTAACAACAAAGCTAGCATTGTTGGTCATTGTTGACATAAGGCTGCCTACAAATACACGTATGAACGTAAGGACTGCTTGGGTATTCCTGTAAAGACTGGACTATACTATGCCATGATTCTTAAGACATCTGGAACTGTTTCTTACCTGTTTTCAGAGGTAAACATCAAAACGTCCAGACACAGAAAGATCTCACTCTACATACTGCAGTCAATAACATCAGTATTATTGATATTGCGTACTCACTTAAAAACTGTGCACAAGCATCAATGGCATCACGGTCCTCGACAACATGGCTCAGGATTTGATGTTTGTTTACCCACTCAAATGCAGCATCTGCTACCCTTGTTGCTCCAAGGCATTTGGCAACACTAAGAATAGAAGAGGGAGCAGGTAAAGGTATGAAGTGACGTTATCTGAGTGCTAAAAAGTGAAAGTACATAATTATTATCAATAGTGTTACACTTGAAGCTAGGCCATATTTTTCATCCACAGCTAGGTCTCTCGCATTCTCGTTCCTTTCACTTCCTTGATTTGATAGTGTCAATCATTCCTCACTCGTGGACAGGTGAACTCGCAAATCAAATGCACCATCTGCAACATCTTCACCTCCTTACAAGAGCTGTAAAACCACGATAACGATAGTGCAGGTATGCGAAAGGACAGCACGGGCAAAGAGAGTCGTGTGGACAAAACGTATACTGAGCAAGAGCTGACTGGTTGATACTTGTATTGATGGATTCTTCCGTCGATACTGACGTATGAGAGCTCAACTGTTCAATCAGCAGAGCAACCTACTCTGTGAATTAGAGTCAAAGTGGCTGAGTAGACCACAGTCACTTGTACCCTTCACGTGTTCTTCAAGCATGTTCAGCGTGACACATGTCTGACAAGGCTAGGCTACCCAAACACAGGTACAATCCATCCGACGGGCTTCTTGAGTCTCCGTCTCGCCAACTTCCCTCACATGGACTTGGTGGGCCCCGTGATTATGGTGAAGAGAAGTAGTCAAAGCTTCCCAGCGCTGGAATCGAACCCGGGTCGGTGGTATACAAAGCAAGCTTTTAGACCACATGGCCGCACGCTCCACTTGAATTGGGGAGCCACATAAGCACACATATGCCTCACGACAAAATGACACTTGTCGTGACAAAATCATCAAATAGAGGTACTATACTAATTGATTGTGACATCACATTAATTTTACTGATAGTACATCACGATTATAAGGTACACGGAATGAGAGGGCCAAACTATCAATTCCGTTGTTTTATGGTCAGCAATGTAATCAGTGCTTTTCCTGGATGGGACGATGTCAAGAAGCATCTGAGAGAAAATGAAATGGGCTATTCGCAATTTCTGATGAATGTCTGACGATATACACCTGTACTTGTTCGCAGTAATACTACTACTAGAATTGGAATGCTGGAGGCATTTCGAAATGTGACGTACTAGGATCAATAATCCTCCCGTGGAGTATTTGGAACTAATGTAGCGACTAGAGAAACAGATCATGTTATCAATGGGGTTCACCTTACACGGTTTGTGGGTTCGAATGCCATTTGCGACATACTTTTCTATTTCTCTAGTATGTATTCAAACTTCAACAAATTATAGAACTGCTACGTAACCGTTCTGTAGAATTTCATTATTCACGTTTTGACGGTCAGTATAATTTGAGTTAATACTAAACGAAGTCCTCTAGCCATTATTGTACAGAACTAGGGCGGGGAAAGAATTTGAAAGTGCAATGCAAAACAACACAGATTGTAACTATATCAGCATCTAGGCGCTCCTACATTCTCGTAGAACTCTGTACAGCAATTAAAAGTACATGTTTGATCAGTAGCCTACGAATTAAAAGAAGAGCAAAAAGAAAGAACAGGAACAAGCGAAAACAATTAGGTGCAAGATCGTTCAATACTAAAATCTGACTACCTTGCATAGTAATAACCACAGTATGCTATGGACCATAGGGGCAGATTCGGGGGATGTGGGGCGGGAGGGACTCGTCCCCCTCACGTTTCAGGATGGGTGAACAACAGCTGCTTCCAAGAAATGTCAAATTGTCCACGTTTAATCCTTTTGTACGCACGCCACCCCACCCCCGCCCCCCCCCACACGCACACACATTCTTATAGTGATCTGCGCCCATGCTATAGACCAGTGTATTGTCAAAGATTTGTAGCAGGCTAGGCCTAGACAGTTGAGCTCTTATACGAGTTAAATCACCAACAATATAAAGTATTGTTTTCCTGGTCTATAGTGTATTTGTACTGAACAGTTTTACTGGTATCAATTGCAAGTAAAAAGGTCTCAGCTCAATATTCTACAGATATACATATTACATGCCATACAATAAACAAACTTTGATCAATTGTATCGTGGTATTGCAGGAGCCAAAGTACCTCCAACTTGCGAATAACAAATAAATCTCAAAAATAATATAAACTTTAATACCTTGTAATGCCTGGCAGTGTAACGAGATGCCCAGCATTGACTGCGGCTGCAAAACTGTCGGCGCCCTTTGTTTCCATAGCAACCACTGGTACCATATCCCATCCAACTTTATGTAAACCCTCTAAAACACCACAAAGTAATCCACCACCACCAACAGCCACTACTACAGCGTCAGGTATTTTAGCCATTTCATCAGCACATTCTTGGATCATCGATGCATGCCCCTCCCTGCAACACAGGTATTAAAAGGAAAGTTACATACAGTCATAATTTTCGTGTTATGATACCGTGCGGTACATCACTACCCATCCCTTGGTAAACCTGTAATCATAGGTCTATCTATCTATCTTTCATGTTGCACAGGAAGTGCCGGTGTGACCCCAATGAGAGCTCTCCACGCTTCTCTATCCTCTGTCATCCTCACAAGTGTCTCCAGTGTACAGCCCGTAGGTACCCGTATAAAAAATCTTTTTATCCATCTTAATAAATTCAAAGACAACCTTTTGGGGGAAATGGCATCTTTTATCCTATTTTTCCCCAAATATGAGTAATTTAGGTAAACTTTTAAGTAAAAGAGACCACCCAGTCCAATGTCCTTAGTCTTAGACAATCTCACAACGCTAAGCTTTCATGATTTAAGACAATAACTTAACTGAAAAACCTGGAAACAAAGTTCATACATTACATTTAAGTTGCATTTGAATATTTTACATTTAAGTTGCAACGTGTTACATGTTTTGAAGTATTGTTGATCTGGTAGTGGATTTTCCCTCTATTACTTCAA
>JAAAKL020018725.1:0-10118 GCA_010016065.2 Carybdea cf. marsupialis auct. non (Linnaeus, 1758)
AGACTTTTTCACTATTCAATAAATAGATATCAATAGTAGATAGAACAGTGAAAGTTTGATTCTAGCTAGTCTATCTCGTAATTTTAACTTTTTTTATACATGAAATAATTGTGTTTCTAGATAACACCATATGTGGCAGCATATTGGAGAAAGTGCAATAGGAAAGATGATGCAAGACACAGGAGATGAGCCTATCTACTCAAAAAGAAGAGTTATCGAAGAAGGATAGAAGAATTTGAAGAGATCGTTCGTCTTTTACAAAATGTAATATCAGTAAATTAATCAGCTGTTATAAATGATTCGAGAAATCTCCTTGAATAATGTAACATTGGCTATATAGGATTTATTTCTTTAATTGTTTTTAGGTAGGATTTTATATCTCTCGCACAAGTAATGGCCTTTATAACTAATGTAAACTTTATTATAATTAAAACATTTACAAAACGCGTAGTTCAAATGCTGGAATTGTAAATACATTAAAGAAAACTTTCTTTTTTATTTATGATTTTAAATTCAAACGACTTTCTTTCTCATTTCAAACTTTGTAGCGTATCATATTCGATCACGATCCTTGTGAGAATGGCTTTAAAACAATTGCGACGAAATAACACCGAATCCAACATTGGAAGTAATCTTTATTACTGCCACAGCATCTCCGTTAACTTCCTTGTGCTATAAATACTTCAAACAAATAAGTTGTATTAACTAATGTTCTTTGAAATTTACTCATCTTTGCCCTATTTAAGAATGAGTTAAATTGATTAAAGACTTGTTGAAGTAAGACTGCTAGAATAAGCTAGTTTATGATGCAGGAGCACGCAGGGTAACGTTTACTCTTATCATCCATGCTTCATTATTGATTACAAAATGAGCAAGCAATTTACAAACTTAAAAAGGTTAAATATCACAATACTGCAGATTAAAACAATTGTCTGCAATTTGAAAACATAAGACATTCGTAGTGTTGCAAAGCAAAATTGGAGGAATCCAAACGAAATGATTTATTCATGAAATTTTTTTTTCTCATCATGGTGATATATGGCAATGCTTTCGCCAAATTGTATTTAGTAGAAAATTATTATTTGTAAGCAGTAGACACTCAATAAAGAGGCGAAGCTTTGATGTGAAAACGAAGAGGACTCATTATATGGTAATAGTAATTTAAACAAATTAAAAACCTAACAGATTTATTGGTATCAGAACTTTTAACTACTTTATAGAGTGCATTTAAGAAAAAGTTAAGACTGCCAATCCAGTGTAGCCCTCTTTTATAAGCAAGAATATTATCTTCCAAAAAAGGTGTTTTTAAAATGTTAGAAAGATTTTGTTTCTAGCTATATGACGTAAATTTATCATAAGTATAAAGAAGTCAAATGATTTCTCTACGTCTATTCGTCTTATAAATCATTGGAATCTTTTATACGAAATGTCTTAATCTGAATGACATATTTTCGAAATATATTTAAGATACAGTGTCTTAAGGTGATCAACCCAAATTATTTAAAATTTTATAGCTCTGGCAGGACTGGAGTAGGATTGCAGTGTCTAAAGGTAGATAATAGTAACCTGAAATAAAAACTGTATTACGCAGAGCCAAGTTAATTTAAAACTATGCCTTTTTTGAAGAATGACTAACGGTAGCATATCATTGTAAACAAAATGTTTTGCTTATATACCCGGACTCACAATCGAGTTTTACTTTCGACATTCGACACAATTGACATTTACTCTTACTGAGTACTACATATGATAACAACAGGGAAGATCATGGATTTAAACAGGATTAAATAAGGATGAAGTGGATTATAACGAAATAATGATGATAATAGAGATAATAATGATGATGGTAATGATGAAGACGGGAGTATGAAATCGTCCTATGACGATGAAGATGATAGAGACAGAAAATGGATAGAAGAAAGAAAATAAGACAATAATGATGCGTATGACAATAGTGAGGATAGCAATAATTACGAAGCTGATCACAGGGATGAAGATAACAGGGATGATGATCATGAAGATGATAGGGATGATCAAACACGTGATGATACTATTTAATTGAAAACGAAAATTCACCGGATGTTAAGGATAAACAAGAAGAAGAAGGACAAAAAGAAAAATGCTGATGAAAATGAGTAAAGGATTAAGAAAAATGTTATACTGGGAAAATAATAGAGAAATAATAGCAGAAGAAGAGAAAATTAATGATGATGATAATGACAATGACGATGATAATGCGAAGGAGGATGATTTGGGTAAGTACTACATTACTGATTGAGTTGATAATGAGAGAGAAAAAGAATAAGAAGATTACAAAGGTAAATAGAATGGCGATAGTTATCACAATGATGATGGTGATTGTGGTGATGATAACAATGTGGCTTTTACGCCTGTACTGTCTTTGGAAGAAATAAAGTCATGGGAAACGAGGTAAGACGGGTTTTTTAAAGCGCAGATCACTGTCAGCCTGCGTTCACTTCCTAAAGTTTTGGATGGCTCTAAAACATTTCGAATTCTGTCTAGCTGCCATAGAATCGAATTGAAGGCATATTATTGGTCGTTGGGTCTCTGGGAGTCATTACTTATGATGCAATCAGAGTTAATCAGATTCATTTGAATGGCTTATCAAAGACATACTTAAATTTACAAAACTGAACGTTTTCATCCCCAGCCACTCACAAACCAACAGTCGACATTTGCCATCATTTTCATGTTTTACATAAACCTACTATCAAGGCTTCTTTTTTCTACTATTGAAAAGAAAAACAGCTATCCGATGAAAATATTGATACTGAATGCCTGGTTTCTGGGGTTCAATCTAACGTAATCTGGTGGTGCTCAAAACAATTTGAATCATATAAGTAAATTATAGTAAAAGGTGCACAGATAAGAGATTTGGTGTAGCAAATTTTAAGAGCAGACTTCTAGTGGATGCGTTACTTGCCTTCAGCCTAAGAGGTAGCGTTCGATTTCCTGTAGGGTCATTGGTGGAGCTAGGAAGGACATCCGGTTTTAAAGTACTCTATGCTTCAACAACAAGTCCCATGTGCATTGAAACCACCCTAACACTTTCCCAAGAGAGTGTACAGTGTAAACTTTAGATGAAAAAAATAAGATTTTTAAGTAGTAACTGTGTAATTCACCTTTTTAAGACGTCACAAATATTAGAAACCAAAAACGGCTACGGCACTAGAATAAATAATGACAATTTCCCTTTTCTGTTTTGAACTTAAATTTACTTAGCATGTTTATAGCCATTTTTCAGATAGCCTTAACTTAAGAATAGCAATGATTTCATTATACGGACAGATTTTCTTTTCAGTGTTACTGTATTGATAAATTTGACCTTTTCTACCGATTTGAATTTTAAAATGAAATATAAAGAAATAATTTTTTTAGCTTAAATATAAAAAAAAATTCGTGTAAAATGGATATCAATAAATTGTCATAAAACCTAATTAATATTTTGAACAAAATATTAAATAGATGTACCAGTTCTAATTTTGAGTTAGAAAGGATTGATTGTGTTTCTTACTTGTTGGTGTTTGATGAAGGGCCTTTCTTTAAAGTATATATTTTTTATGTCACTTTTAACATAGTTGATAATAGCAATGACCGTAATATAAAATATAGCCAAATTTATCATGCATGAATATAATTTATCTCCACGTGCGAGGCTTACAAATATTACGTAATTGTAAATGGAAAACATTTACTCTAACGCAATAATTACCAGGGTGGTTTGCAGTGCTTATGAAAATTCTCTTGAGTGCGTTTTAGACTGCAAGTAACCTTGCTGTCATTGCTGCACTATGGATTTTATTGGTCGCTATTTAAAGGTAGTTAAAACATTTAAAGGTTCATTAGGGCAAAAAGAGGCTAAGGTATCGTAATAAAATTTTAATGTTCTTTTACTTAGTTAAGTTACACTGTAAAATCAATATTAAAGGTCTACCTTAATATATTTTAAATCTTTTTTTGTTGACTATTACTACTATCAATTGCAAACAATAGTTAGTTTAAAAGATAACCCCTATAGTTCTGGTACAAATGGAAACTTGCTATAGTATGAAATGTCTCAATAACTGAATATTATCATTGTTATTAAATAATGCCAGTCCTATATAAAAAGCACAGATGAGAATCGATTATTTTAACCTATAGAGGATATGAAACCATTGAAGGCAGAAAGTGGTGGACAGGGGTCTTACACTCCAATTATTTGAAAGAATTGCTATCTTCTACTCAAAAAACTAATGCAGCTATAAAATAACTTGATATTAATGATATCTCGCAGTCTGCAAAAGGGACATTGCCTATTTCTTCCCCTTCCAGTAAGTATAAAATATTGAAACATTTTGTGCAGCATGTATCATGTAAAATGTAACATGTAGTGAATTGAAACATGTAAAATATATAAACATGTAATTTTCTGCCACCCATGTAATTAGCTTCCTTCTGACACCGGTAGGGGAAAACGGTACGTACTCCCAGATATTCTAATATCAATTTTGCTTTTTGTCAATTTTCAGGACACCTATAACATTGTCCATCGTCATTTTTAACTTAAATATAAAATATTTCCTTTTAATCTGTAAAGTTTGCTTCCTTTCATCCGTTATGAAACACTCTTAAACATGGCTTTGTCAATTGAACGATTTGATTCCATCTAGTAATATCCCTTCCGAGTAGTGATAAATAGCGAAGAATGTCCCTACATCATTTATGAGTTTGAATACATTATCTAATCCTAGGAAGGCTTACACAAACCGTTTTTTACTATTTTATATCATACTATGTTTGACTTCTTCAAATTATTACTTAAATTCCTAACAATGATTAGTTTATGTATATTTAAATCTATACAAGTGTGGACTTACACAATATGTCAAACGTAAAAACATAACATTACAAATAATAATATGCCGAAAGGAAACTATTTATTATACCACTTTTCGTCTACGACTTACTTCTTCAGGTCCATTTTTTTAATGGAATTGAAGAAGTCAGTTATTGACAACAGTGGCATAAACAGTGGAACATAGTTTCCTCTTCAGCGCATTATTCGTTATTGCTTATCGGTGTATTTATCACCTTAAAAAAAGTAACGTTAATTTATGTGATATCTGCATAAATAGTTTAGCATAATTATAATACGTGTTACATAACTTGTATACAAACAAACACTGTCTTATTTCATGCGAAAACCATAAATATGATAATATACATCATAGTTTAAACGTACAGGTTGTGCCTCGTACCTAACTGACTACTTGCAGTTTAGGTAAAATAAAAAGAGATTGAAGCATCTATTGAAGTACTTTCACTATCTCCTAATGAGTCGAAGTTCATTTGTTACATATTTCCAATTAAATCGTTTGTGCTAAATCAGACATTGTTGTTCAGAGTAACAGTTCTGCCAATATGTCTTCTTTATTGTCTCGATTTAATTTAATCTCTGTATCTTTCTCTGAATTGCGCTCAATTAGCATCTTGAGCCTTTCTGTCTAGATCTGCCTTAATCCGGTCCTGGAACAGACAAGAATTCCACATGCGCGTAAGACTGATGCAATCATAATATCCTTCACTGTGTAACAAAACACGTCTAATTGATACAAAAAAGGATCAGTGATAAACATCAAAACTATTGAAAAATTCCTCCTAAAATTAAAACGCACTAAAGATCATTATCAAAACGTACTAAATCGATAAATCATTATTTCCAGACCAAAGTAATTATCAAGCTATTAAACACGTCATTATATATCATGAAGTGTTTATCTTTCTCCTAAAAATAAACTTCAAAGTCATGTTTACTAAGGGGATTACAGCTGTAACTCACCTGGCAAAACAAGGCTAATACAAGATCAATCACTATAGCGTTTACGCAAATGAAACATATCATATCTAATTCCCATCGTCTGCAACTGTTCTACATACATGCATGTTACAAACGCTAGTCAATATATAAAAATTACAGTAAGTATAGTGTTTATGAATGTATTTGACTGAGAAAGTATCACACTTACCTTTTTCTAATTTTGGAAATATACCTCTTTTGAATGCAATCATTCTAACCCTACCACTATATTTGTTTATGCCACAAGCCGTCGTGCTTTTCGTTAGCAAACTTGCCACTAAATCTTCCCTCTCCTGCTTGAATACAATACTTGTATACAATAACTTGAGTTTGGAGTGTAATTGGATTACAAATTGCTTGAGATAAATCTGCGTTTGCGAGTTACACTATTTCTTCATAGACAGAGAAACCATTTTGCATAATTTATTTTTAACCCTTGGTACTTGCAACGTCATGGCTTTGGCAAGAAATAAAGATATCCTGTTTGAGAAAACCTTTACAGAAATTGTTAAATTCTCTCTGCATTTCTCTCTGTACTTTTATTCCATTTTTTGGCACACTGAAGTTGACAGGGCAAACTATACATTATGGAACTTTAGCCTTACAGTAAAAATTTTAAAACATAAGAAACATAAGCAGAAATATAGTATCGTAGAATAATTGTAAAACTTATGTCCTTAGAAAGGTGATTTACAGACACATAAATGCCTGCTGACAGATAAAAATTTTACAAAAAAACAGTAACAGCACCCCCTCTAGTCTAAATCTTGTGAAGTTAACATATATTAAATCAGATATGCGATTGCACTGTGTCCAGCTAAATCACCACTATTCAGCATTTTAATACACGTACTGTATTTTGGTTTCGCAAATATTCACAACCAATTCAATAACATAAACACACACATTCCGAAGTGTGCAACCGCAATCATTCTTATACTTAAGGTACATAGTCAACACTTGTACTGTAACCTTATCCTCCGAAACACAAACAAAACATCACTTCTACTATTAAAAATCTTGTTTTCTTTCCTTAGAAAGTTTGATTTCTGAATAATGTAGCTTTTAACTTCCATTGAGCTGATTTTTCTGGCCAATAAGATAATTTATGAGAATACATTCATAAGAGTTGGCAATATTCACCTTTGATTCCATTTGTCAACCAGCTTGATTACGACATAATCTCGTCCTGTAAAGTAGTGTTTAAAGTAAATATTGTTTATGAGATTATTTGCGTCACAATAAAGTCATCTCCAACGCCTTTCGCTTGCATGGTGCAGCCAACTGTTGTTCGCGGGTGCACGCGCCTGCTATGAGGGGTGCTTCTGAGGACAGGACACTTTGGTTCCTGTGTTGGTGGCTACCAGTGTGTGCTTTATTACAGAGATGGTGGCTCATATGGCCAAAACACATACATTTGTGCGTAGAAGTTCATCTTGTTGGTGCTAAAATGTTCATTTGAAACCGTGCAACCACTAAGTGTATTTTATGACAAGAGATGTGGTATTTTTTGATAGCGGACATGCTTTATCTATTAACGTATTGACCTTTCAATACCAGGAAGGAAAAAGATAAGGGTTTATGTCGATGCTATCCATTACTAATGATCAGATAGCAGCTTCATGTTTTACAACAAGCTCTCAGATGTCAAATAAAAAAATGAAATAAATATGAATACGTGTGCATCAAATGGAAGAATTAAAATTGTATTCAAATAAGGCAACTTGAATGTTTCGCAAAAGAAAGACGATCAAGTATTTTAAGATAACTAAAATCAAAGCTTTACAAAATAATTAATAGCAAAATATGATACATGACCAATTTATGGTGTCAGAGGTTAATCAGAAACAGAATTGAGATGAAATATACAATGTAAGTGGTGACAAGAAGCACTTCAGGAAAAGTGAAAAGTACAGAAAGAGTTATTAACAGACCATTAGGAATGTTAATCAAAGTCCCTCTGATTTCTCTCAACCATCTGCCTTATTTCTTCAAAGGATGAATTCTGGAAAGAGGTTAAAGGTTATATACCAATGAGTTATATATAAACACTAGAGATCAAACTTATAACTAAACTTGATCACACTGGGGGCCACAAGAAAACGTTTGGATTAGCAAACAATTAATGCATAACAGCATGAAGTAGCATAAGAATATTGCTAGACATCCTAACCTCAACTGTACAGTAAAATTGTACTTACCCCAAGCTAATCTGTTTTCAATAGCCAGTAGTTCAAAATTAGTACATAATTTTCATTTGTAGCTGTCTTTTCCTTGAATGGACAATCATTGTGTTCTACCACAAGCAGTCAAATGAATCTATGGCTGCTTTCATAAGTTTTCACTCTCGGATTTTATATAACTCATTGTTATTGAAAGTTAGACAAAACTGTTATATAAAAGTTAAATACCTTACTGAAATCCATGTTGTAATTGCAGATAGTGTGTGGATGTGCAGTATGCGTTCTGCAGGTTACAAGGGGTTAGTGTGGAGCGAAAGCATTATATGCACAGCATAACTTTAAGTTAACCAGAGAAAAGGCAAAAATGGATAAAATGCTAGATATACAAATAAGTCCATCAAAATTATTACCTTACAAATACAAAACTTTACCAATGAAAAGTGACGTTCTTCCAAACTAATTAGAGACTTCGAGGGAAAAATTTATTATTTATTCCAAAAGAAAATTGTTGAATTTTGTAAACGTTGTCACTTGTCTATTGGAATATTGTCAAAAATTTGTGTTCCCATTAAAGCGATACTCAAGAACAAATTTTAAAAAATGGGAACATCTGTTTAAATCTGTTATCTTGTCTATCAAAGTTCCGTATTTGATGTGAAAGTACTAAAATATATGTCCATAGTGCTGTAATAGATCTGATGTCGATTATTCATAAACGTTCTTAAGGTTTGTAGAGGTAGACATCTGAAATAAAAGCAAATTAAATTAAGAAAGCTTAGCACAATAGACAGCTTTCTGTAAAATTATCTTGACTGTTGATATGGCAACAGTGACACTCCTTGCCTTGTAAGGTATTATCTGCTATTAGTCTGATAGAAAATAATAAAGTTACTTGTTTCATTAGTAACAAAAAGCAAGAAAAAGAATTAGTATAAAACTTTGTAAGAAATGTTTTGACTTCTTCCATTGAATTTTTCAAAAGAAATCATAGGCACGTGCATACACACCTTCATCTGAATAATGGGGACAGGGAGAGCAATCACCAAGACACCCATCAAACAGCATAGACTTCCTACCAGTTTCCCTTGAATTGTTTGCGGTACTATATCACCGTAGCTGTGAAAGAAAGAGGAAAATACAGTCAATCTTCTAATGTCATAAAAATATTGTAAAAGAGCCCTTATAATATAAAGTATAAAATCAATAGGGTCTGCAATTTTTGGGGGGGTTAAGTGCTCAATTGTTCTTGTTAGGATTATAAAAGCATATTTCTCTACTGGAATTATTCACAATAGTACCTTAAAGTAGGTTACATCATGTAGGTATTTTTGCACTTCAGGTATTTGTTTGTCAACTGAAAATGCACATATGCTTTTAAGGTAAATTATACGTACAGTTCCAAATCAGGTATTGGTAATAAGTGCCAAATTATTGTTTTCAGCAACTGTGAGAAACGTATTTTGAGGTATCTCATACACATCAGAGTCAAATTTCGATGACATAAAACATGGGAAACGTTTTAACCCTATTCGTATTGAGCTTTTTGGTACACTTCTATATCGGTTTTGATGGTTTTTGATTCTACATCCCTCTGGAAAATAGGCATTTTAAGTCCAAAACTGTTAAGATTTGGCATGCTGATAGTAGAAGATAAAATGTGTTATAATTTCACCATTTTTGGACTTTTTCAAAACATTTTGCTCACATCAGCACTTTTTTGCAAAAACACAGATTTTTAAGGTGATTATGTTTTTGTATTTATTTATCAAATATTAGTGGTAGAGACCTAATTTCCTAAAATTATGATATAAAACGTGGCTATTGATGACCTATAGCTATTTCCTAAATCTCTAATTATCTGGTTTTTTGTCAATGACGTCATTGCATCGGCATCACTTCGCTTGCATTTTCAATTTTAGTTATTAACTTTGTTCAATGACGAATCTGTGAGGCAGATCAGTCCTGCACTTGGCATTATGACCTAAGGCGTTGTTCATGATACTCGAGCAATACAAATGATGCCGATAAGTAACCATTGGCCTTCTTCATAGATATGTGATATCCTTTGTAGATGA
>JAAAKL020018726.1:0-10118 GCA_010016065.2 Carybdea cf. marsupialis auct. non (Linnaeus, 1758)
ATAATTCGTGTACAGAATTTAGGTTGCTCTGTTTGGCAAAGCCATAACTCGATCATATTTTAGCCCAATGAATTGTGTTAACAATTTTTGAATGCATTAGACCGGCACTACCCTTTGTAGTAGTAGCACGAATTAGTAAGCCTGAAGATGAAAAAGTTCTCCGTAAGCTTCCTAAAGTACGTTCTGGTTATTTTTTCTTAATATCTTATAGCTATCTTTTATTCTGTATAGTTTTAGAGTCTTTTTATAATGTTCGAAATATAAGATTATAGATACAAATATCTATATATAAAACTCAGAATATACAATTTTAATGTTATGATGTTATTTTATCCAGAGTAATCAAAATTTGGTACTTCGTTATACATAATAAAGGAAAGAATTCTCGTAAGCTGAACACACCCCGACTCGCACTTCAACTACCACGAGGTATTTGTTTGTCTTTACGTTTTCTGTTAAAATTACTCAGATAAACATAAGAACACTGTATAAATGTTATTGTTTTAGATTGTACTAATTGAAGTGGCAAGACATAGGAAAAAAATCTCCTTCCCTTTTCTCAGGATTACTTAATTATACGGTAGAAAATTGTAGATATTCTACTGTCTTAAGCCGATCTGGACTAAGTAACCTAACCTAACTTAGTTATGAACTAATTATCACCAAATATCTAGAAATCATACTGTTTGACTAATCCAGTTACATTGCTCAATATACAGGGACCGCGGAGCTGGAGGCGGGGGACCAGGCCCCCCAACTTTGTTGCAAGTAGAAGTGTTAATATAGTGTTTTCAGAGAGTTGTAATACAGGATTAGAGTAAAAAGTGATCTTGCCCCCCCCCCCCACTTTCAAAACCGTTGCGCGGGCCCTGGTATAGTTTGTAGGGTTTATCATGTGTGTTCCTGGTGATGATAATCATCACTAAAATTTAGTTCCATTATTTTCCGCTACATGAACTATGTAGACCCACGTGCCATAAAAACCTTTAGTGACGTGCCTCAGTCAGTAAATCGGTCAGTTAAACATTTCTATAGGGCAAACTGCCATACTGTTCCTGTACTGTTTAATTTTCATACTCAATAACATGTAGAATTCAGATTTCTAGAACCGCTTTTTAATAATCGATATCCTCAACTATATTGCAGAAGTTACTCCAGTGACTTCATTTTTGAAATTTGAGTTTAGGCACACTCTCTTGGCTTTGCATAACGACCGTAAACTTACATTGTCGACGACATTTGTCAATATTGATGCCCCTCTCCAACGATCATGGATACCTTAGATCAGGTTATTTGTTGGGATTGGATATTGATTTTCGATGACAATAGATGACTTGCTAGTTAAGGCTATACTCCCTCCTCGGTATCATCGTGTAGCCAATCGTTTACACTTTTTATGTCTTCTGATTATATCCCCTTGAAATCCATGCATACTTTTCTATAATGCTTGATCTCCATAAGCACGTCTATCGATACACATTTGATTTTCACAATTTCTTTTCTGTCCGAAGGTTATCAACTCTACATGCTAACGAAAGTGGAGGAACGTTCAAGATCATTACGCAAATCACTCTTACATGAAGGAAGCTTTTCTATTGTCCTGTTTACATCTCTGAAGAAAAGATGGACAAGAAAGATCTATGTTAAATAATAACCAGAAGGAACTTTTAGGGGAAAAACATTTTCTTAACATTCGTATAACCTTCATCAAACATATTGTAATATCTTATTACTTCAAGAACATTGTTATAATGCGTAATGTTTGTTAATTTAAAAAATGATGCTTGATAAATGGTGAGTTTTTTTCTCAAATATCTGCACGTCATTCCATTGTATCAAAAGAGTGGTTGGAACCCATGAGCCTTTACTATCAAGGGGACGACGAGTGATGGAGAGGAAACAATTATTAATCGATTATAGCTGGTAAAGGACCCTGGGCAAGTGAAAGTAAACCAAGTTACGTATTTCCCTAATGTAAAGTTAGTATACGTCCCTGTACTTCTCAATTCGAGCAACTTCTTTTAATTCTGTTAGGTGCGTTCACACTGCAAGTTAAGACCGTTTTGGAAATCGTTTCCCACCCGCTAAAATGATTTTAAGTGCCATGAAAAGGAAAATGCAAACAAAATGTCTAGTTCAGAGCATTAGGGAGCAAAGTGCTAAGAATCTTCTATGGATCGGTATCTCGAAGCGAGAATAGCCACGCAAGTAACTTAGTTGATATCTACTTGATGAATATGTGTTCTCTCTGCGTGGTATTCAAATGCAAGATTAACATCCCAGATGGGGTGAAAGGCAGGTGTCATTGGGGTCGCAAATGTGATCTCGTGGAGATTACCTGATAAAAAGAAAACGGTGAAATTTGCGCTTTTCAAACCGCCTTCGCAACAGCCGATGTGGAAGTTAGACTGTAGCTAAAGCATTGGTGATAACTTTTGCTTCAACTTTTAAATATGAAACGTCTGGTCTGAAATTATTAATACAATGACTTGCTGTATAACATATGTAACTGTTGATATCAACTAACCAACTCTTCATTGTTACCTCTTTGTGAGTCAACTGCGTTTCATAGAAGCTGAACTTCTCTACACGATTGGTGAAGGCGAATTGAAGAACAAGAAAATGTTATTGAAGTACTAATGCTTAATTCCGGTCTGCAAGATGTAGATAAAATGCGTGTAAGTCGCATTTGACCTACATGCCCAAAACAGAATATTTATAAGATAGATTATCGATTGATCACTGATTGGTGTTTGAAAAAAAGGACATAATTTATCCTCACGCTAGTTAGGAGCGAAATTGTGAAAGATTTGAAAAACTACGAAATTCTTCGGAATTCTATATTTTTCCGTATCCAAATATATTGCTTGCCTACGGTGATAACGTGATAAAAAGTACTTGTTGCTTGGCAACGAACAAGGGTAGATTGTACATTTTTATTCTAATGGAAGTCAAGGCAATCTTGAGAAAGAAAAATCTGACAAAACTTGGTCTATAAGTTTACTAAAATTAAGAATTTCGGTTTAACACAATTTACGTATTTAGACGCTTGACAGGGAGCATGAGTAGGCCTATAGGCCTATCCTCATTCTAATGGATGTCATGTCGATATTGATCAAGAAGACGATCTGACAAAATTTGTTCTGTAACTTTACTAAAATGAAAACATTTTGTTTATCGTAGTTTTGAAATTTAAACCTTTTTGACTGACTGAGCACTGTTGCTAAGGTTACTGTCATACAGCCAAGAAGAAACCTCGGGTCACTACAAAAATCAACCCAGAAGCATACTTTGAAAGATAACAATGATGTGTAGTAACTGTTGAGCTAATCTTTCATCTGCTCCAAAGCAGTCTATTTTTTCCCTTATCCTGACCGGGTGGGGGAGGGGGCTAGTTTTCTCCTGGTGTACCTGCGGCTTTCTCTTTTTAAGAAGTATTTCGCCAATCTAGCTATTTGAAACTTTTAGGCCTTTCCAAGAACTGATCTAGAAGTAATTTGTATGCAAATAAGCGGAAGAAATGTTCTGGTCATAATAACCCGTACAAAGAGTCAACCAGAAGCAGTGGAAAATTGCTACTTACAAGAACACTCAAAATACCTTTTTTGGTTTCTTTTTCGAAAATCAGTATAATGCATGTGAAGTACCTTCCTTCATAATATCCTATGTTGTTTTTTTCTAGAGTGAAACATTATGGTACGTTTATGTTTTGTTTGTATGAGCCATTTCTAACAATGGATTTTCGAACGGTGTGCAGGATAGTTTACCAGCAGACGATACCTATCCACCGCCAAAATTGTGTACTTCACTCTGTTGTGGAGGGTAAAAGCTACAACACACCTCTTAGTCCCCGTAGTTTTATCATATATTTAAGAAAATATTGCCAAGACCAGGGTACTTGTAATAGAAATTTACCCGATAAACATAGGCGCTGCCAAACAGTTAAGGGTGGGCATTTTGCCCTCTCTGAAAGTGCCAACTATTAACTATGATTGGCAAGTTATGTACTCTCTGTTTTCAACAATGGTTTTACCTCCCAGCTTCCCTCGGAAAAAACGCTGCAGACACTCGAAGTTTAAATTTTTTTTGAAATCACATGAAGCTACTTTTATGTAGAATGTTGGAAACTGTATCATTTTGTGAAAGACTTAACGACAAGTGTTGATTTGAACATGGGTGCAGATCGCTGTAAGGATATGGAGAGGAGGTACAAACTGATCAATCGTAGATTATTCGACATTTCTGCACCATATATGGGGGGATTAAGCAGTTGTCGTCCATCAATCCTGAAAAGCGAGGAAGACCAGTCCCCCTGTCTACCCCAGAATCTACGCTCATGGATTTTAATAATACATACTGTCTTGTATTCAGGAAAATCTTCAGGGTCTATCTGACGTCTTTTTAAGCAAAATATTGATATATATATATTAGTAATTGAATTCATTCAATTCCACTAGGGGGAGATGGTACTCTGATATACCCTCAAGATCTTCTTTATATGCATTTTGTATTGTAGGAGAGACAGCACCTCAATTTGATGGCTTTCCCTCAAATTTACCATGCTTCGTTTTCATATGGCTTTATTTGAAAAGCGCAATCTGCTTCATTGACAACGGCCTGTCGACAACTGAAATTTTATTTCAGAAGCTTTGTACAAAAACGAAAGTCAAAATATATTGTTACTCTGTATTCTCAATATTTCACACTTATTTAGGTGCGAAGCTCAACACTTCTTAAAGTAGGGCCCACGTAATAGTGTGGTTATCAAGCAGTCATCAGTATTGCCATGGGACTTCCTTAATTTAACTTATCTAGGCAAAAGCACTATTTAATTTGGATTCTTCTAGAAAATTCTTTAGTTTTCCAGAGCATTCTATAACCTTCTAGAACATTGTAGAATGTTCTGACAGGTTCTATGGGATTCTACAACCTTCCAGAAGTTTCTATAGAACACACTAGGAATTTCCGGAATGCTCTAGAATATTCTTTTACTTTCTAAGGACTTCTGTATAAACAAGACGAATTATATATAAGGCAGGAAAGTAGGCATTTAGGCCACTGCCATCGAAGCAAGGGGCACAAAATGTAAATAGAGTAATTGATGATCTGTTAATAGATTATTCGACATTGAGCAACCTATCGTCTCTGTGAAGTATAACAAGAATATTCTGATGTTTCCTAGCCACACTCAATATTGCATCAGGTCACTTCCTTACGTACGTACCATTCGCCTCCGTCACACAACATATCCTAATCATATGTTACAGAATCTGGTTTTGCACATTCCCCACGAATTAGTCTCAGCTTTGCATACTAAAGAAACATCAATAAAGCCGAGGTCACTAGGCTAAACAAATAAACAAATCGTTTGATCAGGCTTGCAAAAGTCAAGGTTATCGCTCTTACTTAAAAGGAAAATCAAATATAATGAACAAGCTCCCTTTCTAACCAAGTTTCACAATGCCCCTTCACCACCTTCAAGACATTATTATCAAGAACTTAAATTTGCTGCTTTCTTCCCCACGCTTTTCTTCTCATTTGAGACAAAATCATGATAGTTTACAGATGCTACAATAAATACTTGATATTTTAGTGAATAACAGTCTTCATCTTGTCCATAGGCTATCAAACCATCTCCAGGTGTATTTCATAGTAACATTTATGGTTGACAAATATGGTCCAATTTTTAAAAGTGTAACCTGCAGGTTTTCTGCACATAACTCTGCCTCCAATACTCTACAGCTCTGAACCGTTCCTACCATCAAGTTTCCATCATTGTCAAATGACAAAATTATATTTTGTCAAATATAGTTTTTGCCGTTCCACTTTTACCTCCTCCTCCAATAATGGTAGTTCAGAATAAGAGACTACAGAAGATCATGTTTTCTCCAAAGGGACTGCCTCTCAAAGATTATTTTACAAAATATTTCCTTTTATAAGCATTTTGCCAGAAAATGTCCGTTTGCTGCTCTCGTCAGCTACCAATCAATGGAAGCCCGTTTTATACAGTAAATTACATATTTGTACTTGATCACCTAAGGTCTGAAACAAGTGTGGTAGTTATATAAACACGTTTGCTTTCTGAGAGTCCAATTTCAGTATGTTATTGGAAAGGTGAGATGAAGAAGGAGCAAGAATCACTTCTCGGAAATGACTCAAAAACAGATTTATTTCTTTACTTATTTATTTGATGTTAACAATTGTATTATTGCGATTCTTTCCAAAAAATTCATTGAAAGCATGTCTTTAGCATATAGTCTATATTTAGTATATATGTATGTATATATATATAGTTAGATAGATATATAAGCACTCAGGCAGACACTGGCCTTGATCGAACCCAGGATCTCCCACACAGAAAACGAAGAAGGCAATGCCTGAGTACCTATATAAATGGAATGGCACTGATGAAGATAACAGCGAAACGAAAGATAAGGTTACTGGTGGTGGTGAGAATTAGGGATCGACTTCCCGGATTATCGACTTTACTATTTCACTATTTAGTGCAATGGTAAAGTCACCGTTTTCGGTGTGGAAGATCCTGGGTTCCATCCGGGCCACCGCCGTAAGCATTCCATGTTTAATGAGTTATTACATAAATATACACATATATAACAAGTATATGTGATGAATAACCATCTGCAAGAATGCTCAATGCATAAGCGCAGAGCATTACATAAGTAAATCACCAAAGGAAGACACGGGACATTTGCTACTCCGAGTTTCACGCTGAGGCGAGAAATTTGCCGGACGATCGCCTCAGCGTGAAACTCGGAGTAGCAAATGTCCCGTGTCTTCCTTTAGTGATTTACTTATACACATATGTATACATATAAATACATATATATATACGTATATACATATAGTTTATACTTAGTATACATATGCATCTATATCTATATATATTTATATAAATGTATGTATTTATATTTATATGTATGAGTGTGTAGGCCCTACATTTTGACGGAGATTTTTTTCCAAATTGATAAGAAAATAATTTTGAAATTTAGCAATGGATTCTTTGTTGCATATTACGTGATATTGAAGATACTTTCACGATAGTGCAAGTGCTCCTAGTCTTGAGGAAAAAATGTCTTTGACGTCTTTTAAGCTTAAATTACAGGTGAATTTCAATCATCCACCGAGTGAAAGCCGCATGTGATTTTTTATTGATTTATCTGATTATTTAATCTTATTTTATGAGCTTTTTTTATTCATATACAATTTGACCCGATTTTATTACTTTCCGTTGGTGATTAGTCTAGCAACGTTCCTGAGTTTTTTAATATTCCTCTGATTTTGTGATTTGATAAGAGTAATGTTTTAAAATTTACATATCTATTTCTTTCCTCTATCTCTGCTTTTCTTTTCATTCTTGGCTTGGTCTCATGAAATACCTTTTTGAATACATACTAGAAAAAGCGTATGTCATCAACGGGATTCGAACCCGTGACCCACGCATTCGCGGCGTGCGCTCTATAAACTGATGAAGATGATCGCTGTTTGCCATACGATCTATTCATCTAGTCGCCACTTCACAGTAACTGCCAAAGCTCCATTGAAGACATCGACATCCGGCTCTACGCTATTTTGAACGCCAGAATCTCTGCGCAGTAGGCCTATATCATGCTGTCCACAGCTTAGCAAAAGTTATACAGTGTTTTTCAGAAGAGAGGATTTGAAATAATAAGTTTGAACTAGGGAAGTAGGAAAGTATGTCACCAACGGGGAAAATGTACGTTTTCCAACAGGTCTAGTAACTGCTGTTTGTAGGCCTACGTGTTCGGCATCTTGGGAGGCCATCTAGCACTATCGAATAAAATGTCTAGTTTTTCATCTTATTGAAAGAATGGTCGAATCGCTGCCTTTGCACAGAGTTATATACATGTGTGTGTGTGTGTGTGTGTGTGTGTGTGTGTGTGCGCGTGTGTGTGTGTGTGTGTTTGTGTTATTGTGTGTGTATTAACAAATGTTACTTACTCATTTTCCAAATAGACTGGTGAATTGCTAAAGTTTGTGACAAAAAAGTGATAATATTTTTTCGCAGGAAGAATTTGTGACGTCTCTACTATTTTAAGCTACTAAACCCTGTTGAGTTTCTCTCTTAATGTAATGATTTCGAGTTGTTAAGAACCCACATGTATATATATTGTCACTGTCCGTCGTGAAAATTAATGAAACGTCCGCCCTTAGGCCATAAGCAATTACAAAACTAAACACACTGTATATGCTCAATGAAGCAAACAGTGAAATGAAAAGAGGCTTTCTTCAATATTTTTTTTAGTGCTGAACATGGTTCGTTTCTTCTCGATAACTTTCAAATGCGATCAAATGACCATGCTGCTATCAGAAAGCATTTCAAAAGGTATTTGTTGGAAGCAATTTTGCTAGTTTGTGAAGTGACTATACATTAGTCTGTTGTTAAAATTAATCTCGAATAGTGGATAAATGAGAAGTGGAGAAACTGCCCCTACGCGGGTCCTCTATAGCCCCATAACAATAGATTAGTTAGAATTGAGAATTCGACCATAATTGCAGTGGTCAGGCCCTTACACTTTGCCTTTGAAGTCACTAAACTTATCCAACATGTTCTGAAGCAATTTCTAAGGGGAAATCCATTATCTTCTCATTTGCAAAAGAAAGGGAGCTCCCCTGAGCAAACGACGATCTGGACCGCAGATAATGCAAACGACCTTACACAGGAAGCAAAGGACTTTCATCAGCAGTTATTGTTTTCCTCTCTGTAAGAAACATCTTTAGATGGATTAAATCTCTTAACAAATTTAATTTAATTAAAATCTAAAGAAAGATAGTTTTGATTTGTTTGATGCCAAAAATATATGGAGGTTAAAAATCGAACACCCTGGTGATTGCTTGCTCAAAATGAGAACAGCATGACGAGGCACTGTCAATTCTGTCCTCACCTTATCCTTGCACTGCTCCGTAAGGTTTTTTTTAGTTCATTACCATATCTGGTAGGTCAGTCCCTTTCATTTTCATTGTGTAACAACACTGAAGGGAACGTCTGTTGTACTTGAATATCAAAAGAGAAGGGACATTCCCTTTGCAAACGACAAACTGAACCGCAGATTAGACAATTAAATGAACGTTAGGTGAAATCTTAGCAGTAGTGGTTACCAATACCCTCTTCATAAGAAATGTTATTTGATAAAATAAAAAATAAACTTGATTATCAGAATTGGTCATAAAACCGATTGCATCATTTTGTGTTTTACCCAAATATTGCAAATTTTAAGAATTAAAAACCTTTGTAATCGCTTGATCTGAAACAAAATTGTGTTAAAACACATTCCTTTAGGTGGGAGCAACGTATGTGGGAATTGAAAAACATGCAATGATCTCTCTTTTATTGCCAGCACGTTAGTCCGTCTAGCACCTTATTATTTGTGCAGATCATCCACTGTTCTTGAACCAAATTCACCAGTACCTTATAGCAAACAATGAACTGCACCTTTAATGAATCTATCTTTCAAGATACAGTGTCTTGATTTAGAACTTTAGATTGTAAAAAGCGGTTTCAATATCTTGGAAGCGAGAAATGAACACCATTAGTGTACTCCATATGATAAACTTTCGTGTAGTTAAGCTTACTTACTGAAATGCACTTTGCAGATTGAAAGGGACTCTTCTTTGCAGAAAACCACGCAATGTTGATGAAAACACGCGGGAAAGAACCTTTCACAATTTTATCTCACAGACCCTTCGAATCGCTAAAATTGATGAAAATATTATTGAACTCTCCAACCTAGATGTCAAGCTTATGACTGATTTGATAATGTAAAAGGCAGTACCTTTCAAAGCAAGTTGCTTCACCAGGCGTTCTTTCATATGTAGTTATCCTTATAAATACGAACGTTGAGATTAGATAGCCAAGTTTGCAATAAAGATATTGTAGTAGCACAAGACATTTAAAAGGTGGAAATTTATCGGAACTAAAATGTCGGAAACTGCTGAAACAGATATGAAAAACAATGAAGAGCAGGATAAAGGGCGAGAGAAAGAGCAATATGAAGGACTCGGTGAAGGACTCGGTGAAGGACTCGGTGAAGGACTCGGTGAAGGACTCGGTGAAGGACTCGGTGAAGGACTCGGTGAAG
>JAAAKL020018727.1:0-10117 GCA_010016065.2 Carybdea cf. marsupialis auct. non (Linnaeus, 1758)
TTTGGGGGGGAGGGGGGGAATGGTGCATTTTTGCCTATGCAAGGGGGGAATTGAGTGAAAAAGGTTGAGAAACACTGAACTAAACTACCAAAAATCCACGGCCAGTGGATGTATTTATCATTTCCCTACAAATTCCCTACAACATCCGACATCATTTATGACATAAACATTCCCAAAACTAACCAACAACCCAGTTCATCAATAAATGTATTAATCAATCAATGAATCAATCATTCATTTATTCGTTCAATCAATAAATCAATCAATTGAAAATTAAGTAATTAACAGATCAATTGGCACTATACTGTCTAATCTACTCAACCGATACATTAATCAATCAATTAATCAATCAATAGCAAAATACAACAAGAGATTCACCGAAACAAGATCACGCATCAATATCAGCATCGGTTTCTCAAGTAGATTACAGATACCTAATGACGATGACAAACACATCACATCTCAACTTGAACATACGACTAAAAACAAATAAATTTGCCATTTGGCCGATAAGTCCAAAATGCAACTGATAACCCATTATCAAGATCAACACCAGAGTAAGAAGCACACTTACTTCAAAATTCGCAGTTCTGGATATCGTGTTCTCTCCTCTCGGATGTCTGCGATCATGGCATTTGTTTCTTGGCAGAGGCGTGTGTTTAGTTCTGGTAGGGTATGCTAATGAAGAAGCAAAAAGAATCATTGGGTAAGACAAATCAGTTCATAGTTTACCGTACTTCGAGCACATCTTTGCATTCCATCAATCCTTACAAAGTTCTACGCGTCACTTATACGAACAAGGTTACGATTCGAACTAATTTGGTGCGTATGAGACTAGACAACCCACCCCTAGCGTGAAACACGTCGAGACACGTGATAGAGAAAGCGGCAGCTATTTGCTATTCACATGCATGAATTTCTTAGAAGATGTGCTTCATGGTGATCAGGAAAAAGTATGACGGTAACCAATTGAACCCTCTTTAAGTCGTTGATTCTGAATAAGATCTCTCATTTCGAGACACGAGATAAATTGTTATGAATAATGCAATCATATGGAGGAGACAAAGTCGCTCTTGTACGGCCAATACGCTCCTCAACAGAACCAAAATGGTACTAACTCATTGTTTATGTTTACTAGTGTATTGACATTTGAACACTCTGCTAAGCTTCTACATGTTGCAATGGAACATCGTGTACGCTGTGATATTATGTTTCACACGATCTCACGAGAAGGAATTAGAAAGATGGTGAAGCCATCAAACTGCGACTGCTGAAACATTCGGCTTTGTCACCCAAGTGGATCTCGCATGTAAAAATACCCGTACATTATCATAGAGGATAGGGCTGTGAATGACCGGAATGTAGGCATGCAAACACAGTGGCCAGCTATGAGACCCAATCCGTTCATTCTGGGACCATAACGTAAATGGAAAGGTGGCACAGTAGACCATGGCGTTATACAGATACCTACTAGACATATTTTGAACTCAAAGGTTCGAGCCCTCTGATCGCCTCGACTGGGCTTTGGGTCTCCACTTCCTTTTGTTAATAGGCTTGTTAAGTGTTTCTCCATGTTTTAGACTGAGGAATCAGGCTTGCGGTGGCAGAAAAGAATAGTAGTTCCACACCTAATAGCGCTACTAGCAAATGCCTTGTGTAGTGGAGTCAGAGTATTAGAAAACAAAAATTTGCAGATCTCAGTCTCGCTAGTCAAGTATCCTAACGGCTTAAATTCAGGCTTTTAAAATGAGAGGGGCAAGCAGAAGAGAAAGGCAAAAGAAACAAGCAATAAAGAAACGCAACGATGGACATACAACCCTTTACAAGAGAAGTAACACGACAGTAAAACCTAATCTGCACTAAGCGCTCGACGTTTCCGCTGATCTACGTGAGGAACTGCAGCTATCATGTACTTCCTTGGCATGTCAATCGACTTGTTGACTTGCGAAAGACAGTTGGAATCAGTTCTACCTTTTGCTCCATGCAAAATCCCACTTCAATAATCAAACAATGAAATGCATTTTTCTACCAAGCAAGAGATGGAGATTGATGGAGTGCAGCTTCTTTGGTATTGATATTTGCTACACAAATAATTGAGTGGACTGAGAGAAATTGAGAAGTGAGTCCCGCATAATACATGGAGCTTCTAACAGTGTTTGTACCAATTGGTTTCATATAAAAAGGAGCCTTTGTTTGAGAATTGGATGGCTTGAATAAGCATCTGTGGCCCACCACGGCAATTTCATACTGAATCCCATAATGAAAGATGTATCACCAATGAGTTCTCAACATGTTTTAAAGTAAGTAAGTGACCATTTTCCTGATATGTTGTTAACTACGATACTTCACTTTGTTGGCTTTATAGACGGATACTTTACTGTCTGAGTACTTTGGAAAGCCGTCTGACGAATAAAACTGTACGTAAAAGTGTATTTTAACCCAAGACAATGTAAAGCATCTCGAGTTCATTCATTTCATTTACCCTACTGTTCGAGGTGCGAGCTCGGCATCGATGGACATCGTGAAGATTGGCGTACACTTTGACCATAAAAGTTTGTGTCACAAAAATACCTCCTCCCCCCAGATAATTTCCAACTAATGGAGATTTGACTTACAAATTACACTGAATAAGGTAGGGCAAAGACAGTCCGACACAGAAATATTAAGGAATACATCTAAGGCAGTTACTTTTCCGCTTACCAAATTTTCCGGCATTTCTGCATAACTTGGTATATTCAGTAGCTGTTGGACAAACCAATCCGAAACGTTCTTCCCGATAAAAATATAGAGTGCCTAAAGAGTAAAAATTGCAAACTGAATCAGCCAGAGTTACGGTATGTAGCGTTACCAAACTGGCTTAAAAGAGCCAAGAAAATGTAAATGGCTGATGGTAGGAATGAAACGGTAATGAAGATCAGGGTGTGGCCTCAACTAACAACATTGTTTAACATAAGAATTTCATCCTCAAGGAAATTAGCGGTTTTAAAAAACCGCATGCTGGAAAAAAAAAATTCTAAACTGTTCCTCACTCGACCATATTCTGCTTTGGGGGTGGGGGTGGAGGAGGGGCTTTTGAAGCGATTCCTTGCAAACCTTTAACTGCCATTGCTATCCTAAGCTGAAACTTCGTGACTTTCATATTCACAATGCCTGTCGACAAGTAGTACGATTTGATAATAAATAGTACGCCCAGTTACTTTCAAACTTCCATATCAAAATAATGGTAGTAAAGGAGGATCGAATCAATGTAAGTCGAAGCTTTAAATGTTAGAACTAAGTAGCATCATAATTGCTTTGTTTGTAAACAAATTCACACAAACAACTCCATTTCAACTATCTACAATTCGGAAAACATCTAAGATCGGAAATATGGAACAAGTCACAAAATTGTCATGTGGGCCGACTACCAAATAAAGCTCTATATGAAGCATACCATAGCATTTAACCCAAACAAATATCGCCAATCAACAAAGTACGCCAAATTTTTTAATACAGGTAGCCTTTTTATGACTTCGAGGTTACATAGAGAGGTTTCATTTGGCGGCTCTAAAAGCCCTCAACCCCTAAGCAGAACCATATACAGTGGGGACAAATAGTGCACAGATAACCTTATAATGATAATCGTTGTTTCTATGTATGATGCAGAGTGAATTCCCGACAAAAAAGGTGACAAATGCTGGGCGATAGCGGGGTCCAAAAATCGATATAGCCCTAAGTATAGTTTGTGAAACGTGAGCACTAGTCACTTGAATACACTTAGTGCATGTGCGGTGGGGAAAGTATGACGTCACGATTTTGAAAATGCTTGAATTATGGAAAAAATATTCAATTTTCATGTTTACCTTTAAGTAAGAACTCCAGTGGCCAAAATTTAGAGTCTTGCCCTTTCCCAACACGGAGATATCAGCTTTAAAAGTTTTAAATCTCTCTAAAAAAACCTTATTACTTGATG
Organism: Carybdea cf. marsupialis auct. non (Linnaeus, 1758); assembly: GCA_010016065.2. Lineage (NCBI taxonomy): Eukaryota > Metazoa > Cnidaria > Cubozoa > Carybdeida > Carybdeidae > Carybdea > Carybdea cf. marsupialis auct. non (Linnaeus, 1758). The sequence goes on from JAAAKL020018727.1 coordinate 3,953, forward strand.
CTGGTTCCTAACTTAAGGAACCAAGGAATATTAGGGAAACAGCCTAGTCCAGGGTTGCCTTTAGATATCTCGAGTCATCACTTTCCCACCGCATTAATAAGAGATCAGGAAGCATCCTTCTCAGTAACATCAGGCATTCAGTTAAGCGCAAATAGATATTACAAGATCGTAAATAAAAGTGAATTGAGTTATATTTCAACCGAAAACTTTCTATGACACTAGGTTTGGAAAAAAAGAAAACAACGGATATACTGTTAAAAACTAACTCCGAACAACAGCAAAATCTGTCATACTTAAGTCGACGTCGACGTCGACAATGCGATTCTATCAGAACTTACGAAATAAGACTGTGCTTGACGCAAAGCCCTTTGGCTGCTTTTTGTATCCATATCAATGTGGTGGCAGTCCTTGTCTTACAGTAGGTCATACTTGCAAGTCTCCTTCCAAATCGATATGTGATGGCAGAAATCGCACCATCTGACTTCAGAGAATAATCCTAACGAACAACATTGCCAACGGTTCACACATCTGCTAGACAAATTTAAATCCGTGACGTGGATTTAACAACGTATTAATAAACCAGGGCAAAGTAAGGTTGTAAGAGCGTTGTCCTTGTCCATTCAATCTTACGGAAGTATTACACAAAGCACAAAGGTGGCAAAGAGCACGTAAAAAGTTTGTATTAAAATGGATAAGTGATATTAAAATTAGGCCAGAAAGAATTAGGTACAATGCGACGATATAAGCGATCTTAGCATAGCAAAACGCTTACCTTTCCAGCATCAAGCAGATAGATGGCCTGCCTATTGTATCTCTCTGCTGAGCAATTCAAAATGGGAAGTGGTCTTGCAACATTCTAATGACAAAGAACAAGAAAGAGAAGTGAAAACATGTCTTCTTACTCTTCCATGCCCTAAGAAAATAACCAGTCCTAATCTCATCATGCAAGATACTGTTTGAAATATTAAGACTTAATCATACATTATCGACCACGTAGCACCAGCAACATGAAGTTTTTACCTACTTTCAGGAGTAGGATAGTTTAAACTGAAATTAACTCACCATGTCTGCGAAAAGGTAGTTTTGTTTACTTAACGCTACTTCAGTTGCATAGGCAAAGTTCTGCAAATGAGTGGAAATATTCCCTGAGACTTGGACGGATTGGTGATTAAACACCAGGCTCCACCGAAGCAATACGTAATCTCACCACTTCCTCCATCTCCGTCCCCAATGCGGAAGGAAAGAGTGACGTCACGATTTCGAAAATGTTTGAGTTATGGAAAAACACTCAATTTTCATGTTGCCATTTAAGTTATAACGTCAACGGCCAAAAAATATTGGCTTTTCCCAACACCGAGATATCAGCTTTAAAAGTTTTAAATCTCTCTAATAAAACCTTATTATTTGATGCTGGTTCATAACGTAAGGAATCAAGGAATAATTACGGAGTTCTCACCAGAGATTTTTGAAATGCAAACGCATACTATATACACTACAGGTAGTGTGGGTGCTTGGGGAAACGTCCTATTTCAGGGTTGCCTTTCGATATCTTCTATTTCCAAAACGTTTGACCTGTGACGTCTTTACTTTCCTTCTGCATACTCAAGATCGGTAAGAGCTTTCGTTCTTACATTGCCCTTTAGCCAGTGACGTTTCCTTTCGTTGCCTGTTACATCGCACTCTGTGAAAAGCACAAATTCAATGGCAAAACTGAACTTGTGTTATAGTGATGACCTGAACCATCCCAGTCCCGGAGTGCTAAAAAAACGCAGCATTTATTGCCCAGGAGGTAGAGGGTGACACATAAGCTTACAAAAGTAAACAGGATAGAAAGAATACTCTTACCGCACAGTTTGCTTGTCTACGAATACATATACAATGAGGGATTTTAAAAACTTGCCAACAAAAGCTGCATCACCCTCTCTTATACATGACATCACATAAATAAACATTACATGAATAGGGTCTTGAAAACGGCTTGAGGGAACGAAAGACAAAGAACCTAGCATTCACCAGAGAAAGAAACCGTATTACAAAAGTTCCACTTATTATCTACATGGGAGAATTTCTGAATAGTGACCACTGCTAATAAATACGAAGTTAGGCTAAAACGTAACTGTTTCTTACATGCTTATGTGACAGCATGGTATATTTACCATTTAACACTTTTTTATCGCAAAACAAACTATAAACTATGTCGAAAACCTTTATTAATACTGTAGCTCATTCCCTAACAAATCTGTGGTAAAACAGATTTGGTATACCCACTTTGCTCGCTGTTGAATGTTTCCAGTTTTCGATCCTTTTGTGGGAAACACCATATAATGCATGTTTAAGTACGTGTTAATAGATTTTCTGTCTATAGTGATTGTAAAAGTACTATTCTGTTACCGATTAACTGAAAAGAAATCGTATTAAATTGTAGAACTGTTGCTACATTGCATTCGCTCTTACAAAATTTTCATGTTTTGCCCAAACTTCAAATACACATCAAATAGCCGCGAAAAGTTAAATGGGCCAAATACAGGCTAGTACTACCCTTCCTATCCTAACATAGGGTGCTTTTAACCTGTCTAGCTCCGATAACAAAGTTTTTCTATCGTTAAATTGAGCTCATACGAACTCGACCTCAGCAATCTCGCTTACTTCTCTCTTCTACAAGGCATTTGGTGAATTAAGGATTTGTTTTATGATTCATTGAATGGGAAGAGGACCTACCTCATCAGCCAGATCTGATATCTGGTATAATCTGGGGTACACGCAAACTAAGAGATCGGCTAAAGGTAAAGTTTTCATCTGCATCATGGAAAAGCATCTGGCATCCAGAGAAACAGCACTTCCAAGTTTAAAGCCATCCTGTAAAAAAGATACCGAACATGCTTCATTAGCAGTCGTCAATCGATGCCACATCTAAATAGCAACCCCTGGCAAATCGGTGCTAAGCTACGTGCGTTACATAATATTTCTGCACTAATAAAATCGGGTATTGAGTTAACCGCCAAAATAAACTATCTTTACCGAAAGTAATACATTCTACGTAATAATAGATTCGAACGTGATGCCAATGTCTCAATCCCTTCAGTTCTCAGGCTGAAGTACGTGATCCAGATATAGAAGTATTTTACGTTACCTTTATACTCGACGAAGATGATGAAGCAGATGGCAGTGTAGTCTTTGAGACATACCAGTTAAAAGGGAACATTTTTTCTCTATATTCCTGCTCCTTTTTTTTGGACAAAGGAAACCATTCTTTCAAAAGTTTTTTATACTGAGACACCTTCCATTCAGTGCCTCCATTTAGAAGCTAGTTTTCTCAATAAACCCCAAGGTTTTAACATACGTCGCTACGACTAAGCAGCCATCATTAGCCTTCAAGGGAATACGGACGTCAAACATTTCGAAGCACAACATGAAACTTTTACAACTGGAAAATAGTCCGCTATATGACAAGATATTGAGTTTGTCATTGTGATACCTGGAGCACTAGCGGGTTCCTACTTAAACGATCTTTGACTTTAGGAGTCATTTACAAAATCAGACTAACAAAAAGTGGTTCTTATACCCTACTATCGCTCTGTCCGACTTCAGAGACTCTCCTCTACAAAGGCATTAACCTTGTCTTGCCAACACTAATAATCACGACAATTGTCTTTCCTTCACTGAGACTTAACGGCAAAACAGAACTGCAAGGTTATGGAGCCAAATATAAGTCAACTTGAAAGGTCGAAAGCCAGCGTTTGGTCATACTCCGAATGCCCCAAATTTTAAACGACGTTGCCCACCGCTGCATCTTTTGGGTAAAGCTCACAACATTTGAAGTTTTGGTCGTTAAGCCAATAACAGGATCATCTTGTCACCTACTTGTCGCCCAATCTGCCAACATAGAAAACCTAGGTTTGACATCTACGACAGCTACAGTCGGCAGATCAAAAAGATAGTATTTGACATCTCTTGTATCACCAACGAACCATTTTCCTTAACACAGGGTAGCTACAAAAACAATCTTCATTCTTCGCGCTTCCTTTAGTATCTTCACAAAAGAACGGTGAAAGCAGATCCTATATAATTGTGAACAATAATGCAGTAACTTACACATTTAAGAAGGCACAAGATGTAGAGTGGCAGCAACCTGAGATTGTTGGGTGCTATCAACTTGCCAGAGTTATCTCCCATGACATCTGCCCGATAAACTGAGAGGCAGTCCTGGCATGCATTCATTAGTGCCTAAAAGGAAACATGGATTCATGAATACACCTCCATATGGAGTAACACCGTATTCTCATACAGCAAGGATTAGAATTAGTCAAAAGAGGTAATATAGATTCCATCAACAACGAGACTTACATCATTCACATCAAAGGTCCGCTTAATTGCCATGATACTCTTTCTGACTGGAAACAAACCTCTAGGCCTTTACCTAACCAACCTTGCTTTCTTTCTCTTTCGTTCTTCCTTCCCTCCTCTTTCTTTCTTTCTTTTATTGCTTAATTTTTTCCTTTCACTCATTCTTTATTCCCCTCCTCCCTTCAAATTTCCTTCCTCTATATTTTCTCTCTTTCCTTCTTTCTTTCTTTCTTTCTTTCTTTCTTTCTTTCTTTCTTTCTTTCTTTCTTTCTCTTTCTTTCTTTCTCTTTCTTTCCCTTCTCTTTTTTCCTTCCTTCTTTCCTTCCTTTCCTTTCCTTTTTCCTTCCCTCCTTCTTTATTTCTTTCTTTCGTTCGTTTTTTTCTTTCTTCCCTTCAAATATTCTCTCTACTTCTTTCAATCATTAAGTTTCTTTTTCACCGTTCACGTAAAACCACTACAACCCACTATAAACTAAACTAAAGGTTGTAAAACTACGGCCAGTTTAAATACAAACGAAATCAATATACTAATACGGCCTCCGACTGCCTTAGGACCGCAGCTGACATTAAATCATTTACGCACGTCTGATACAAAGATGGAATAACGTACCCTTATTCTAGACGACTGCTGCACTCAAACTAGAGCTTTATTTGTAAGACGGAGGAATTAAGCCTGTATGGCTACTTATGGTATTTCTCCGTTGAAGATTTCTCTACGGCGCTCATTTTGTGAAAAAAAGGTCCGTGTTTCATTTGTGTAAGGACAATGCCCAATATATAACTTCTGACTTCCAATCCATCTTTTCAAACTTGGAGTTCTTTGGATAGATCTTGGATCACGCCATGAGTAGGGAAGTTCTATAGGTCACGTGTTTGTAAATTCATCTTAACTTCTTGATTTGATGGAGTTTTCTATTTTTTATAGCAATAAAAAGGGCACTCACTTCCGATGCAAAAGGAATTCTGACCCCCAAAAGCTGCACTGTCAAAAATTGTGTCACTATACCTGAGAAAGCCAATGTGATGGAAAATTGTGCTACAATCAAGACGAATATCATTGTAATATGAAAAGCAGTTTTTCTGAGTCACTTTGGCTTATAATGCTATGGGTTGGATCTTATCTTAGAAAATATTAGTAGACATAATCAAAGTCACGGTTTCATAAAATATTAGTTGCAAGTGGAAGCACAATTTTAAATTATAAACGGATATTAAAGAAAGTTGCAATAAACAGTTTAAGAAATTTGGGGCTTTTCTCGGTGGGCACAAACTTTAAGATCCAACAAGATAATTTTGAGTCTAGGGTGCACATTTACGGTCGCATTATCTTAATACAATTTAAAGTGAACAAAAACGTACTTCAGTTAGGGGAATAGCATCATTTTTCAGCTATTGTTTTAAACATTTCCTTTTCTATCTTTACCAGGACGTATGTTAATAACGATGCTTCAATATCGAAGCACAAATCTTGCATGACGATTGTAATAAAAAATTAGAAGATGTACATACCTCTCGGGCGTCACTGAGCGATGCCATCAAAGTTCTGTCAACAGCTGTAAAATTCAAGGTAAAAATAAAATCGCTAGACAAGGGCATTCTTTTTAATCTCAAAGAGTAACTTTTTAGTAGTACCTGTTATATTATACTTTGCTAACCTCGAACTCTTAATGGCTTGCAAAGCGAAGGACGATAAAAAAGAACACAAAGAAAGAAAAAAAGGACGGAAAGAAAGGGAAAAGGACAGACAGAAAGAAAAAAAGGACGGGAAGAAAAAAGAAAAAAAGGACGGGAAGAAAGAAAAAAGAAAAAAAGGGCGGGAAG
>JAAAKL020018728.1:0-10116 GCA_010016065.2 Carybdea cf. marsupialis auct. non (Linnaeus, 1758)
ACAATGGAGGCCTGACAATTCCATCAAGCTCGGTCTTTCGTATACTGGAAGCTAGTGAGCACATATTCAAAGCGACCGTCTGCAAAGAAGAAAATAAAATAAGTCGAGCGAAGGGCATCAAAACCAAGATGGTATTAGGAGTAGTAAAGAGATTCTGGGCCGACGGTTCATCTTTAGAGCTATTTCAGGACCATCCTCCAGGCTACAATGAAGTCTTCTTCGAAGAAGATCATGAAAGGTGGCTAACAAAGATAGTTTCCATAGTTTCCAAAAGTCAACATGCAACTATAATTCAGATCATATTGGATAAAGTAACTGCCATTGAATTCTACCTAACAGTTAGTCTAAGTGCAAGCATAGCGATTTCCATATCAAACATTCAAATGGAAAGTACAATCGTTTTAAGTTTATATCAGTAATGTTCCATACAGAATACAACAATCTCGGTTGAATTCTTTGTACAAGTTAGTGTAGATGCAGTTTATCTAATCGAGTGGTTCGGAACATAAAGTTTCCACGTCTGTTTACCACTTCATTTTGCTTGCGATTGAAAGGCTTTCACAGAATAGTAGCAAATGTAAACTCCCTAGTTTCACTTTGAAAGTCAGATTATGATACATTTACTTTAGTAAGATTCTCCTCTGCTGATTGATTGTGATTCTATTTGAAGATGACCAGTTTCCCAATGCACGTGAGTGCTACGATTGAGAGACATCTTTGCACGTGTATACGTGCAATGTCTGCGCCCATGGATGTCCGATTTGTGTTATGTTTTGAGTTAATGGAGAACAATAGACTTCTCGTTCCAGTCTTTTCATATAGAGTTCAATGGGGCACAGTAGCTCATTCAGTAGGGCAACACTCAGCTAGTGTTTGAATCTCACTTTCGGATCCCGATAGCGACATGTTTTAATAATGTAAATAATAAACTATTTACTTAATATGTTTGTTTACACATAGAACGACAAACTTAATTCGACCAATTGATGTGTCCACTTTAAATTAGTGCCTTTTGTAGGGCGATGCGAGTAATTGAAGAGAGTGTTATTTTGATGTGGAGGACAGGACTCGCGTTTTGTTAAAACCCCTTAAAATATGTTTATCCTTGCTTTGGGGTGCTTTGTCATGGATTTTTATCACAGGATGATGAAGTAACCATTGCAAAAGGAAAGGATTGTCGCACTGGCGGAGATCTTTTTCTTGTATAATCCGATTCGTACTTTAGGATTTATTGGTAACTTTCAACAAAGGCAGAAGTAGACCGCATTTGTCAAGAAAGGCAGGCGGTAGCAGCATGTTAGTGCGAGAAAGATTGTAGGTGATGTTGCGTAGCTTACACAAGGAATATGTGATGAGGTGTTTTCTGGCATATATAAGCTATTCTAAAACTGCACGAAATAGCGAATTCATTTTGTACTAAAAAGCTTTTTTCGTCTGACACTCCTCCTTTTATTATTCTGTACCACCTACAAACTTTCGAAGAAGCTATTCTCGGAATAAGGCTACCGGTTATTTTCCAAAATCTTTTTTTATTTACCAGTTATTCATTGATTTTTTACATTACTTTTATTGTTATATGTTTTCCCTCTTTCCCCTCTGATCCCACGGCCTTCAATCTATCATTTATCCACGCTTAGTGTTAACAATACTATTACGATGCCATGCACCCCAGGTTCCGTATCATATATTCTTATCTCCTACTTATCTAACCATCGTCATGACGGGCATTCAAAAGTCTGTCACGTGACCACTGTGTATCGATTAAAATGAATGCCTTAACTCCTCTTTGTATTCAGTCTGAAGAAGGCTACCTTAACTAGCCGATATATAAGATAATTTGTAAAAAAATACTTCAAAGTTTTTCTTCCCTATTCAAAACTGATTCTTGTTTAGATTATTTTTATTTCAACATCAGTCTTCGTATCTCGTTGATCCGGAACTGTTTTGGATCCTTTCCATGTTTTATTCATTTATTTATAAGTTGTTCAAGCGAATAGTGCTACAGCAGCAGGATTGCAAATGTAAATATGAAGTGGAATAGGAAGTGGGAAATCTTTTCATTGCCCTTTCACGGTATTGCGTTTGCCCATCCACGAACTCGTCCTTTATTTTGTATTTTTCTCATACTAGACATATTACCTGGGCATCTACGTTGCTCCGAACATAGTGACTATGGGACCATTACACTATTGTTTCAAGATGAAATGGGTGGTTTGGTGGTAAAGAGCAGAGATGGCAACTTTGTTCCAGCTACTCCAGTGAAGGATGCGGTTTTAGTTAACATTGCAGATCTGATGCAAAGATGGACAAACGATGATTTGATATCGGTTGTAAGTAAACATCAGAACTAATACCTTGCCAACTTAACAAAGGAAGTGTGGAAATTGACAGCATCTGTTTTCTAACTTAGCTGCTATGCTCTCTTGCTATATTGCTATGTTAATATGTTATCGTGCTATTTTACTATGTAATCTAGCTATTTTGTTATATTGCCTAGTTATTTTGTTATGGTACTATTTTGTTAAGCTGCTATGCTATGTTGCCATGTTATCTTACACTTTTGTTATTTTGCTATCTTGTTAAGCTGCTATGTTATCTAGCTATGTTACTGTCCTACAATGATATCGTAATATTTTACTATGTTATGTAGCTATTTTATTATGGTACTATTTATTAAGCTGCTATGTTATCTAGCTATTTTACTATGTAATCTAGCTATTTTCTTGTTTTACCTAGTTATTTTGTTATGACACTATTTTGTTAAGCTGCTATGCTATTCTATGTTTTCATGTTATCTTGCAATTTTGTTATCTAGCTATGTTACTATGTTATCTAGCTATTTTGTCATTTTGCTGTGTTTTTCAGCTTCTATTTTATGATACTAAGTCCCTCCAATAGATAAAAGTGAAGAGTATATATGTGTATCGCTAACGAGTTGCTCTACCTTGCGCTGGTTGCGACAGCGACGTTACACTATGTTGTGCTTTGCGATTTGACCTTAAATGCTGCTATGCAATCTTGTTACTTGTAGTATGTATCTTAGTGTGCTATGCTTTTTTATGTTGAATATTTTCTCGTCTTTTTATTGTTATCGTGAACTGCTACATTAGCCTATGTTTTGATACTCTTGATGTACACCCTGGCTCTATACTTTATGCCTAAATATCAACGACTCGAGGACATCACAATCGTTGGTTGTGGGTATTTTTACATTTTGAATAACATGTTCTAAATGAAAGAGTTCCTTGTATTAGCGGTGCATTAATTTAGTTGTTTCTATGGTTACAAGTCGCGGAAGTACTACTGAATAAACGAATGCTTCTGGGGAATCCCTCTTCGAATAAACCTGGCCCCCACGTAAACTGGTGTCTACATACAAGAAATTCACCATTCCTCCTACGGGGCCTAACCTTCGAATATATGTTGTCAGTATTAAAAAACTTTAAATTTTTATTTCATTAAATTTGTTTATCTCATCTCTTTTTAGCGCCACAAGGTTCTTATTCCGGAAGAGGAATTTCTTCATCGTAGTATAAGACAGTCAATCGCCTACTTTGTGCATCCAAATAACGATTTCATGGTTCAGTGCATCAATGGATCTAATAAATATCCTCCAATCAATGCTTTTCAGTATCTCCTTTCAAGATTTGAAAATGCATATTGAGAATGGATAAAGGAACTTAAACTAACTCATACGCAAGAGCATGACTTCCTTCAGAAAAGGTAAAATTACAACTTTGGCCAAAAGACTGCTAGTGACAGCGTAAGTCTCAGATCTGCAGTAGGCTTATATTCATCAGGTAGTTTAGATTGATTTGAGCGTTCTGTTAAGCTGAGTCTGTTATATCGACTTAAGCCTTAGCTCATCCTTTGCCTAAAACGCTATTCATAAGGGTCGATTAGGTTTCGAACTATATCACGTTCCTTGGATAAGATCTGGAATGCACGGGTCTTCCTTCACGAGAACAATGTAGGAAATAGTGTTGACGCGAAATAAGTTAAGTTTATACTTTTGACACTGGACAAGTTTCCTTAAATAAAAAAGTGCAGTTTGCGCAACTATACAAGGTAAGCTAAATAAGGGCGTCGGTCAAGATTGACCAAGAAAAGAGATAAGTTTTTTCTGAGTCAACGGTTCAACTCTTCTGTAAATCAAAGGTGTTGAAGCTCATCAGTGCAATTTCCTATCTATCTAAAGATGATTCTTCAGAATATACGAAGTCGAAGGTCTATTAAAGAATTCTGGCATGATGACTATCTATTCCAAGATCTAGTATTGAGTTATCAACTTCGACTCTGACTCAGTTGATCTCTCTTTCGTGACACATTTCGATGTTGTTGTGCTTTCATCCTGCTGCTGTTGTCCCAGACATGTCATTTACATGGTATGAATATAAACGGTGGGTATATGGGAGATGATATGGGATCTAAATGACACTATTGGCTTCTGCTCTTGGTAGTCGATTACTCATTCTCGATCGCAAATCAGGCGTCATCGTTGTCATCGGCTTGTGATGATTCAAACGTATTTACTGTTCTCAAAGCGTACTAGAATATCGACCCGTCTGCCTTTTCTATTCTTTCCTGCGTTTAAGTTGAGGTGGGTAATCTCAACCTTATTACCGACTCAGGGCCGGAGTGTAACGCCAACTAGTAAGGTCACGACTTTGTAGAACGTTGATAAGGCTGTTACGGTACAAAGTATTGTGAACAGGTTTTATAGCATTGCAAACATTAGTTGTAGTGGAAGCTGGTGACATAAACTCACAGGATGGCAAAGGTGTTGCTAGTTTGCTGTTAGGAAAATTATCCTGAATATGGGCGAGGCATGTTTTATGTCCTTGATGGTAAATGTCAACGATTTTTCATGGGATTACTTAAGATCACTGGAAATCAATCGTGGAGATAAAGACAAGAAATGAAGATTCACTTTGAACTCTGAACAAACTACCGTATTGTTTTGAATAAAGGCCCGGGGCGTTTATTAAATTTATTGGTGAAATGGGGCGTTTAAAAGAGGAGGTGTTTATTTGAACGGTCGACTACAGAAGCCTGAAGTTCAAATTATATGTTTAACAAGTAAGGTAATAAAAACAGCGTCTAATAAGTTCCTAACCTTCTTATGACACAAAATTGACGGGGCAAGTGTTTCTTAAATTACATCTGTTTTGAACAGACAATACATTTTACAGTTACTTTGATGGTGTTATCTTACAATTGCAAAGCATAATGTTTTGCTCCCTACAAGCCATTGATACTTCCAAAGTTTAGTCGAGAAGGAAATCTAGAGAACCCGCAGAAAAGAAATATGTTTTCCCCTAGGTGTTGCCAAGCTCGAGAATGTTTCTCTACTATGTCAAGTCTTGACCCTCATAATATCAGTGTTTTCATCTTTGTTTACAAACAAGAAGAGATGACGTACACTACCTAAAATTGTGGCGAAGACATACAACAAAGGGACCGAATTATAATTTATTTAGTATTATAAGGGAATGCAGATACAAAAAATATAGAATAGCGAAGGCAAGTAAAGTTATTTACTTGATCGTTCCTCTTATGGTTCTCTTTCTTGAAGTGGGCATCCAGTTAACCATGGATAGGCCTAATTGTCATACCAACTACCAATGTTGCTTGCGTCGGCGTGATTTTGGATCTAATTCGGCCTGGTCTGATCCTAAACGTTTAACCTTCGATTTTTCTTGCAAAATAGGAGTATTGGATGAACAAGCTTTCGAATTGGATAGGGTATTCATACTTCCTATGTGGAATAAACTGAAGCCACAATATCGACTATAACTTGAAGAGCAAATAACGTTTGAGAGTCGTAAGAAAAACACTGTGATGCACTCGGTCACAAATCATTTTATTTGTTTTAATTGAGGACATGACTCGTGGATAAGAAATTTTATTACCTCATTGATAGTTCCGTCCTAGGAAGATTTCCCAACGAAACACATTGATATTATCATCTAAGGTGGCAGAAATGTAATCTAAATATTAGAAAGACGATTTTCTGCTTCTGTCCTCTTAACCCATAGTCCATAGCGCAACGATAAAAATGTTGCGAGTGTTTCATGGCCTAAACTAATTAAGCACAAAGTTAAATAATCGGTCTCTTTAGCAAAGTTGATTCACGGGCGTATCACTTTGAAACGTCTAAGTGTGGCCAGACCCCGCTATCCTGCTGTACCAGCCACCACTATTAGGTTGTAACTAACGTCGGATCTCCACTAGGCGGGGAAAATGGCCACTACCACGATTTCTGCCGCAACATTTCTTGCAATCGCCACGTGGCAGCGAAAAGAATGACATCATAAAATTATATCATAAACTTTATAATGAGAGGAACACTTATAATTTCATAATCTCTGGTCCAGAATAATGAAGTTTTGAATCGTTAGCTTTCGCCATGGCGAATGTTTTTCTTATCAACAGCATGGAGAGATCACGGCTGTGAAAAGACTGTTGACATTTTTTCCGTTATTTGATAAGTTAGTTTCGTCGGCTACCATCGAAAACCACATTGTCCGCCGACATTGACACTAGTCACGGGCATGGGCGAAAAATGTAGCGACTACCATGATTTTCCGGCTAGTGGAGCTGCGGCGTAAATGTCATCCCAGTATCACTTTAACTATATCGCTTTGTGTAATTAGATTTTAAATTTCTTCTCATAGAATTCTGGATTTGTAAAAATTTTTAAGTTAGCCTGTTTTTGTTTTTCAGTGTGTTGTAGATAAGTATACATCTATGCCCTGTTATAATGAATGGCTTCCTTTTCTCTCCTTTTGGATGTACGAAATAACCATACTGCGTTAAAGCCAAGCTGTGACATCTTTTCTTTTGGATGCAGATGACAGTAAATGGTGAGCACTGCAACTTGTAGAAGGTGTATAAGGTTGATTAGCTGCGTCCAATGCCACTTCGTACCCCCAACAACTTACACGTCAAAATACATCTTATATAAATCCAAGGATGATTTGGAAATCAAATTAGAGAAGCATTCTTCTGATGATGGAAAAATATCAGATTGCATTTCATTGAATAATCTTGAGGCACTCATTCATCTACTACTATGGGCTACAACACCTCTATCATCCAATGGAGTGTCAATAGCCTCTCTGGTATGGATTTCAACAGTTCCAGTGACATAATTTGGCAAATTGAGGTTACCAGCGGACCGTACATCATCATCAACCATTTCCTCATCAAAGGCACATGGGTCATTGTCTGGAGATATAAGTACTAGGTCTTGCTCATTTTCCCCTTCTTCAATAGCTGGGATGGCTTCCGCAAGACTTTCACACAAGTTTCGCTCCGTCTTATATTATCATTTCATTTCCCATTGCTCAATTTATTATGAAACCCCGGTTTCATCAGGATCGCAACTAAATCTAAAGATCCAATGGCCCTGTTTATACTTTCCAAGGTGTTCCAAGGGAGAGCAGTGTCTTTATCATTGAAATGAGTCCATTGTAAAGACACTAAGGTATTTTGTAGTTTTAAGTCATTAAATCAGTAGAAAGTTATCCCTTTTTCATCGCAAATACCAATAAATATAGTAATAGGATAGTTTATTGATTGTTTATTTCTCAAATAAAAGCTTTCGTAATCAAAATGAGTAGACTGAAAACAGAACAAAAATCCCTTGCCATTTGACACTTTAGTACTCCAGATAGGCCAATGTTCCACTTGTGGAACATCGTGAAATACAGCGGTAAATAAAGATGAAATCACCAATATTTCAGAGGGTCTTTTGATCATGAGGAAATAAAGGCATTGAACTCTTTTGTTTGAGATATCTTTCAACATTTTGAGTCCAAATCTCGAAAAATGTCTCCCCTGATCATACCCCTGCAAATAGACGCACAATGGATTTTAATTTACCCCATTATTTTGATTTTGTCATGAATAGACTACAATTTGATATGAAGGTTGTAGTCTCAAATGACCCACATATACTTTTATTGGTAATTTTAGACAATGTTCCAAAACAATATTTGTTGCCCCTTGATTATTTATCAGATCATTAAGAATAAGGTCTCGGGTAGGATTCTGGGGTTTGTCAAATATTGTGTAAAATAGACTTTTGAAAGGTCATTTGTCAAGTTATTGTCCTGTTTGAACTTAATTATCATATTATTTATCATGCTAGAGGGGGGATGATAATTCAATAATCCATGGGCCTGTCATGTAGATGGAGCAGTTCAAGTGGCACACCATCAAGATCATGACTCTCGACGAGATTTGGAATAGCATAATTCTGTCCATTTGTAACTATCAAAGTCTAAAATTTAAAATGTAAAATTATGATATTCACAGATACACTTTAGAAGGGAACGGAGGTCACAAGACCTTGGCAAACACTGGAGGGGACTACACAACTGGCATTCGAGACGTTTCAAACTAGTAGAAGTAGAAGCAAGGGAAGATTTTTGCTTTTGATAACACGTCTCTCAGACAGAGATCCCTGGTCAAGATCATAAGAGGAAAGCAGTCTGAAAAAAGAGAGTTCCAGATTTGGCAGTCCTAAGGAAGAAACTGTTAGCATAGAAGTTTGTGTTTGTTTTAGGAAAACAAATTGAAAAGTCATGCGGAGGTTTAGCGTACCGAGTAGATCGTGACCTGATGAGGGGAAGAGGAACCAACTGAGAAACACACTTACTCAATGAAACATTTGGATATGAAGTACTATAACTGTAGCGGGGATGCTCCATGCTCTATACCTCCATACATACATAGCTCCATCGATAATATTCGAACTCGCTTATTTATCCGTTTATAAAGACACATCATACTGGGGTCTGTTGATAAGAAATGGTTGATCCATCCAGATCTTTGCTTCTTACTAACATATAAAATCAGTTACAGACTTAGCCCGATTTCCGTAGACGGGACTTGTAAAAATTGAATGATAATGCGAATTGAGTCAATAGATGCCATTACCTTTGTCATGCATGCCGAGAACTCTTCCTGTTCAAGAATGCCTGTTACAATTTCACCTACGTCTCTCTTAACAGTCTTAAATGCTTCGGAGTGTATCATTCTTATTTACTGCCTTATATTGTTTCAGATAACTCCTTGGCAGCTTTAGTAACTGCGTGTACCGCTAATCGCTAACCTCTTTTCTCCAGCTTTTGCCCGCCATATCATATTCAAAACTTAAGAACCTTGATGGTCACGGAAACGTAATCTGGCGATCTTGCTTAACATGTTACAGCAGAGAAAAAACAACCAAGCAAACTGGGTACTTCCGCCTACTTGTTGACTTAAGGTTGCTTTTAATCTGCAACGGGTGGAGTTCGTTGGAAACTTTCTGCAGACCAAATTCGCCGAGTCAGTTTGTTTTATCTGACTAAAAGAACTTTGATGTAGTTGCTGGCTATCGTGCATGTATCTTCTTTCTAGAAAATTTGGCGAGTTGCATGAGTAAAACTGTAATCAGTACTTCGCCAACGTGAAGACGGGTGCCGTGGAAGAAAGGCACTTCTGTTATGCTTATTATCCTTTACGCTTGGACCCACTACGAACGGATTCGATGAAGAATAAGCTCTT
Source organism: Carybdea cf. marsupialis auct. non (Linnaeus, 1758) (assembly GCA_010016065.2). Classification (NCBI taxonomy): domain Eukaryota; kingdom Metazoa; phylum Cnidaria; class Cubozoa; order Carybdeida; family Carybdeidae; genus Carybdea; species Carybdea cf. marsupialis auct. non (Linnaeus, 1758). Next base: position 9,556 of record JAAAKL020018728.1, read on the forward strand.
AGTCAGAAATGGTCGCTGTCGAGCAAGTGTCCTTATGCAGTGGGAAAGTCTGACGTCACGATTTTGAACATATTTGAATTATTGGGGAAAAATTTCAATTTTCATGCTACCCTATAAGTGAGAATGCTAATGGCCGAAACGGAGATGTCAAGTTTCAAAGTTTTGAATCTCTCTGACAAAACCCTATGATTTAATGCTGGTTCCTAACTTAAGAAACCAAGAAACATCAACAGGAGTTTTGACCAGACATTTTTGAGATTCAAACGCCTCTAGCTTAAAGACTATATACACAATAGGTCTGCTATTTTGGGAAATAGCCTATTCCAAACTTGCCTTCTGATATCTGGAGTCAAATCGTACTATTTTTAAAACTTTTGATTTGTGACGTCATCACTTTCCCTCCGCATTGAGATCAGTCTTAACTGTTCCTTCGGTGTCACAGAATATGAATCTAAATACTCTACTGTGCTTAATTGTAGGGGGGGTCATTTTGCGATTTTTGCCCCCCAATATCACACAAGAATGTCCCCCCATTTAACAGAATTTCGGAAAAAGTTCAAC
>JAAAKL020018729.1:0-10116 GCA_010016065.2 Carybdea cf. marsupialis auct. non (Linnaeus, 1758)
AATAAAGATTATGATGGCAGCAAAGAGAAAAAATAGAGAGTAGGCATGGCTAACTCTGCTATATTGCCCCCTTTCAAACGCCTAGAAAGATTGCTCCATTACAAAAACGACAAAAAAGTGCAGTGACAGGAATCCCTTATGTTTCCAACAGACACTTCGGAAGTGAGTGCTGGGTATTAAAGAAAGCTAATGCAAACCGGACCAGTAGTTTTGAGTTCTGTGGCTACCGACGAATGCTATGAATGAGCTAGTACGAACGGAAATAAACCAGCACATTCTCAAGACAGCAGGATTTTCGTGACAACTAATATATGACGTCAATCAAAGGAAGCGTAGGTACTTTATTTAGTCATTTAGCCGGAGATACTAGGATTGCGAAAGATCTGTTAGCAGGCACAGTATATTGCAAAAGATCTAAGAGTTAGACAGAAGGCACATTACTCTTACAACATCAAGGAGATAAAGAAACTTAGCCTAACCGATGCAGTACGCAAAGCCCAAGATCAGAGCAAATGGCATAAATTAACATTAAGTCGAGTCACAACTGGTCAAGAATAATGTAACTGCTCGAAGAACAAAAAGTACAGGACAGTTTACTATTGCACAGTATAGGAACATAGTCTAAACTTGTATAGTATGGAAAAGTGTAGTAAAGTATACAATAATTTAACGCAACACGGTATATAAAAGTACAGTTCAGTACAGAATAGAACAGTTCAGTTATAGTACGGAATAGAACAGTTTAGTTATATTACAGTATAGGGCACTACATCGCAGCATAATAGCACATAATAGGCAGTAAATGCAGCAAGGCCTGGGAACGAAGGGGATAAGAGCAAGCTACTATGAAGCATTAATTACGATAAATTTATTCATAAACTGCCAAATGACAATGTGCTCAGCTTTATCGAACTTAACAGTTAGTGTTTCAAGAAGAAGATGGACGACTACATTCGTAAGTAACATGAATGATCCTCTTTCGCTCGTTAGACCAATCTTGTACGCCACAATCAAATGTTGGCTACATGCAATGGGCGGCAAACTACAACTTCGACACTATTAAACAAAATATTCGCTCAATTGTTGATCAATGTAATAAAGTTTAAAATGGCTGCAGTGGTAGAAACACCAAATCACGGCTGCTTGATTTTGCTTTAAAACTATTGACTAACTGCCCAAGACGCAGTGCAATGACGTCAAACATTACCTTGTCTTGGCAACGTGGAGACTTTCATAACTTACCACGTGGGTCTCGTGAAGCTGCAATGAAATAGCATGGCAGTAATCTATTGGAATAGGTTTCAATAAGAATAAACAAACAGGGAAGAATGAATTAAAAGTCTGAATACTCACAGCGCTTCTGTAGACATTCTTACAAGAGACTAGCGGATTGCGCATTTTGATACAGGTTAATAAATATAAAAAGCTTAAATTACCTTGCTTTTCTGTTGCTCTTTGCGCTCTGTTTCTGTTAACGCCTCCTGTTCTCTTCTCTTCTTCTTCTTCTTCTTCTTGCTGTTTTTTCCTGTTGCGGTGGTGTCAGGTGGTGCCTTGCAATGTTCTTCAGTTCTTATTTCTTGAGTTAACTCTTCGTCATTATCAATACCATGGTCATCTTCATTTTCACCATCGTCTTCATCGTAGCTGCCGATATCGTCGTCATCATCCGATATGTCAGTAGACAATTCTTCCTCTCCTGATGGACTGTAAAAGATACAGAATGTCAGTATTAGCACAATGTCCAGCCCATTAAGATTTACTTCGTTTTCAACTTTTCGCTCTTTGTGATGTTCAACATTGCATGAAAAGCTACGAATACTGTCTATCCAGGGAGTCATTTTCATTCTTGGCAATGCTCCTCAAACCCTCTTTTACTATTTTCTTCCACCTTGTTTGTAAGCCTGTCATGTGTTTTTGTTTTATTCACTTTTATCCTTCGTAATCTGACTTCCCTTTTTCTTTTACATACTCATACAATCTTCTTACCGTCTTTAACATCGTTGCGTCCACATAGAGGTAATCAGGCCTTCAATTTGTTAGCCGACTGTATCTGGCTTGCAAACCAGAAACACATAGGGTAAGACGCTTAGGTGAATCAACAGCGTTTTATTATGTGATGTAAATAACCTAACAGCACGATTCAAATTTCACGTTGTTTTGTTCACTTGTATTGGCAGCGAGGCAACATGACTCTTTTACTTTATACATGAAAACCAAGAATAACTTGGAATGACTGCGGTCATGTCGGCTATTACACAGCGTTCTGCTGTTGATGGTGGTAATCTCAGGGTATATTGTAGACACGGAATATATTACTACACAGGTTAAAAAAAACAACTTGTTCTCAATAATATTTGGATATGTGAATGTGATTGCAGCCGGATTAACTAATTTTGCTGTTCTGGCCCACTGGCGGTAGTTTGGTGACCAAAGACTTGTACAACTGATGATTGACTGCTGTTATCCTTCCGAAACGTCGTAGTTTACTTCCTAGTTCCCTGGTTTGTGCATCTACTTCTATTTACTTCACAAGAACTAACTGTTTAAAGAAACCTCCACTTTTTTATAGGTTATATCAATAATTATTTGTCAAATTTCCTTGAAAGACTCCTGTTTAACATACGGTTTTCCCGCTTGTATTCAATGCTGACTCACGGTAATCGTATGTTGACTTTATCTGATTCCTTTTCTAATCTACTCTGACAAGACTGGAGCAAGCCTGTCTCCAGGAGGCAGAACATTGCCTAAGGTTTCCTACCAAAGGTCGTTTAGAGTTAATTAGTGTAACATACATTTAAAAAGCAATCACTCAAGAGAATTTTTACGGTTAAGAATACATGCCAAGTTACTCACAAATATTGAACTTAGAATATTCATCTGACACGCTGTAGAATACAAAACACCAGAAATGATTGCGTGCCTTCATCCCATTTACGAGAAAATCTAAAAACTTCGATACTCCGATTTTAAAATGAAAGTACAAATTTTGATTGGAAAGATATAAGTATTGTCTGCAAGTAGCCTAAACATCCATTTTGAACGGTAAAAGATTCCAACTTTAGGGGAAAGATATCTCACACCCTGCAAACTGATGTACCAGACCTGCTCCCCTTGGTGTATCCCACGCCCTTCAGAGTACCTAACAAATCTAAATAATTGATAAAATAAAAGAATGATCGTTTATGTCCAGCAGTAGTTTGGAATTGGCCAGAACAGAAATCGGAGTTGTTAGTACTTTTGCTCAAATCGGTAGCCAGTGGAGTTTTATGAAATGAATACAACATTATCCATTTATGTGTACATTATCCATAGGAAATGCTCTTAAATTTTTGAGGATTCTCCACATGATAAAATTAGGTATGAACTTGCGTACTTCTGTTTTGACATTTACTCTTTATTTAAAACGTGCCAAACAACGAAACCTCTTCAGCACAAAAATGATTAAATTATGTCATGCAATATGATAGCACCCCTTGTTTATTTATGCAAATCAAATAAGATATTGTGCCTAAAATAACTAAAACGTCCAGTGTCCTGAAACTCCTATTCGTGGTTTACCCCTGAAATGTCTAACAATATTTAACAATTTTTGGAAGGGAGTGAGTCCACTATATAACAATATCCCTCGTGAAGATAGATGATTGATCAATTTCAACTGAGGTTAGGTTAACTAAAGAAATGTATTTTTGCAGGTTGCTATATTGTATAAAAAACCTATTTGGAAGTAACCTGGTTTTTAAAGCCAGGTAATTTCATGCGGTCTTTTCATTGTGTTTGTATTACGCTTCTTGCTTGCCAAGGTAAGCATCCCGTTGTATACGGATCAGTACAAAAATACCACGAATCGATGCGAACCTGGCATAATTTCAATACCTGATACACCATATGCTTCTTGACAAAAGTTGGTGTTCAGTGTAGCAAATATCTCACTGTTCTATTATTTACACTAATCCTGTTATTTATGTAGTTAAGCGTTGTCACCATTGCTACAAGAGCATTAAAGTAAACATTAGAGGTGAAATTTTGCTAAGTGGTAAACAAGATGGCGTTTCTGTTAAGGCGAGGAAAATTTAATAAGTCGTGAGTTACAGGCAATGGTTAAAATTTTATTATGTTCTTGATTCTGAAGGATTAGCGATTTGCAGCTAAGAAAGTTTTAAATCAGATAGTCTTGAATAATGTGCTCAAAGAGGTAATTGACTCAAATTTGATAGACTTTAGTAGCTGAGTTGGATTTGTTCTTGTCGTAACCTACCAAGGATGATAATTGCTATCGGGAAAACTGTCTTTGAATAAACAGAAAATGTCTTTAAAAAAAACCAAATAAATCAACGGAGGTTTAGACTAAGTATCAACTTTAAGACAATTAGTCAAAAATTACGTAATGCAATATCGATGGTCCACATACAACAGCATTACGATACAGTTCGGTTGGTAAAAAACAGTTTTCATGTCACGTTAAAAGTGATTTTTTCAGCAAAACTATTAACGATATGCAAACTGGTTATTTTTAAAATGCATTGATGACCTTATATGAAAAAATATAGTTGTTATCTTTTTTAAAATGATGATACCCAACAGATTTCCTCCGAGTTGGTATCAAGCCTAAAGTGATAAAAACACTGCCCTTCAATCAATCCTATTAGCAACTACTTTTCTGTCTTTTGTAGATTATCACACAGGGAAGCTCAATTTTGAGACATGATCTGGCCCAGACCTTACATTATTTGTATAATCTAAGACATAAGATTTTCTGAATTTTATTGTGAGGCAGACTTGCAGACGTTTCTTAGAAGCAGGAGGTAGAAATATAGTGGTAAAATAGCATTCTTGATATTAAACAATCCTTCGCTTGTCATCTGAGTGATATTATCTCACTGTCATGAAACAATACTTAGGATCCCTCATGTTATAACTGATTCATCCAATACGGCGCACTAGAATATGCCCGACTACCAAGAATTCAGGTTTTTTAATACTAAACTCTGTTTTATTTAGGCAAAAATTGATTTTATCGTTATTGTTTCACGAATTAATTAGCATCCAATGTCAATAAGCAATGTCTGGTTGATCGTGACTCGTTAATTGTCTGGCAAGGTAATTGGTCTTGTTCAGGAGTCAATTATTTGCTACTGGCATATCATCAAGTGTCCTACTCATTACCCTCATAATATGACACGTTCTACTTGCGTCTATGCATATCCGAACGTAAAAAGTAGTCAGTGAAATTGACACTGTAGTAAACGGGATCCTGCAATTTGCAATTTGTACCTGCAGTTACTCTAGTTGAATTAAAACAACTTGTAATAAAAAAACAACAGTCTGAAACTCGTTGCCGAGGAAATGATCAGAGACAAGCTATACATGTAACACAATTAGACATAACTTTGGTTAATAACACTCCATAATCTATATACGATGCGACAAACTTAAAAGTTGCATGTAATTTATAATGTATTTCAGGCTGAAAATAGTAAAACAGTTGTAAAAAGATGTTACCTTTAGACTGTGTGACAAGATAACAGATACTACTGTATAATGGAGACCTTCCCAAATGTTTCCTAAATTGTCATCTTTGTTAACGACAAGTGATGTATATAGGGATAAAGTACCTTTTTACTACTTTCCAAGTTCGTAGATGGATTGAAAGCTTTAGTGAAATCTGGATATTGCGCAGATTCTACCTGCTCACCATCGAAGTTAAACAGAGTCAACTCGCACTGTTAGCAAAGCAAACCTCTTGTTTTCTCGCGGTCACATTCGAGAACGAAATCAGAAAATTGACAATAAAGAAAAGTCATGTCAGAACTTACTTTTCGAATCTGATTGCTAAGGGTGGAAGTAAATACCAAAAATTGACAGGAACTCGTGAAATAAGGTTTTCACCTGACCTGACAGTTGTGCAAACATTTGCAGTCTATTCAGATAAATAGTTAAATAACGAGCGAGGTGCATTTATGCGCCCCTAAATCTCACATGAATGGTAATTGAAAAATTGTGACAAATAATCCTGCTAGAAAAAGGCAAGGTTGCAAGCGACAACTCAAAGAGAAATCAATATTAAAGTAAGAGTACACAATCTTTGAATTCAAACTGCCCACCAATGCTGTGGCGGCTGATGGAAGGACATTTTGGAGGGAGGGGGGCTGGGTGCTGGTAAGGTCATGAATGAAATTGGAAGTCTTAATAAAATTACATAAGGGATATAAATAATGCATATAAATAATGTAAACCTACGCATCCAGCAGTTTTTCAAGTACTTTTCACAAAACTAACGTAAGATACATTTTGGAGCTTAATTATAAAGAGGCCGAATCGCAATTGTGAACCCCATTTAAGGCATTTTGGAAGGTTGCAGCCTCAATGTATTTACCACTTTCTACTTTTTTGTTCGAGAAAAAAAACCCAGTCAGTTGAGCGCATGCCACGAATACGTAGCTTCGAATCCTCATAGTGACATATTTTCTATTCCCAAGTATCATTACCAATTCTCTACTTTTTATGTACGTTTAGGATTATTATGTACTCACGTACGTGGTGAAGTGATGCCTATTTCAAACGTTTTTGGAAGCATTAAAGAGAGCTTAAATAGCCGTAGAAAAGAAATTAGAATTTAAAAAGATATATCTACACTTTACTCTTAGTATTAGCCCAAATTTTATAATCTTAATTGCATAGTTTACAAAGTATCATTATACTATGATCCCACAAGATAATGATTTTATTAAAAAATAAACATTACATCTTATAATCTTTTTTCGATTTCCAATAATTAGGGCCACAAACGTTATAAAATTTTTATGCTTTGACGACTTGTTTAACTGGACAAATCAATACTACTTAGGCAAAATTTTAAGGCTACTTGCAGTGACTTGTAAATTGCTAAGTTCCCTTTCTCCTAAGCATTCAAGATGTTTACATATTACTAACAAGCTATTATTAGGGATCCAATTCCAAAAGTTCACTTGACACTGTCCTACTGAAGTTTAGTGTTTCCAGGAATTGATAAAACTAGAAACACTGCAATGTTTCTTTTATTCTCTTTTTTAAGTTCTTCTTAAGAAGAGAAACATCATAATTCTGATGTAAAACTTCCCATGCCTGATTGGATTGGATTTCGGATAAAATTAGGTTATTATAAACCTTTACAAGTAATTGAGGATAAATACGAAACAAACTAAGGTAGTTTTGAAGTTTCCGGACGTAAACTGTAGTTAATAAAGTTGTTCATTGCCTAACGTCACTACATTTTACTACGTAAGCAACCTTTGAATTTAACCGCAATCATAGAACATACTTACTTGTATACACGGCAATCAGATATCCTTCAAAGAATTCCTCGAGGGCGATACTTCACTGATTTTACTCAACCCCTGTGATAACAGCATTCTTCTTTAGTCTTTGCTATATCAAATTCAAGCATGAGTATCATTTCTCATCAAATTCAAGCATGAGTATCATTTCTCATCAAATTCAAGCATGAGCATCATTTCTCATCAAATTCAAGCATGAGTATCATTCCTCATCAATTTGATAGTAGCCTGGTCATGAAACAAGTTGGAGTGAAAATGTCTCAACTTGCTTTTCCTTTTAACTCAGAACTCGTTTCACTTTGGCTGAAGTTATCTACCGCCCTCTTGTGATAAAATACCATGTGATGCTGCCATCTTGAGATAAAATATGAACGAACAGTTTATCTTCCGGTCGTAACTTGCATGCTCTTCATGATGCCGGACTTTCTATAAAATCAGATGTAACCCTTTCATTCTTATCTCTCTTATTGGTCAAAACCTTGGTCGATTAGCTTGTTTTGATTAATTCGTCACTTCTAAAATGCTATATTGGTTTTTTCTTGGAAACGCAGGGTCGGAAACATTACTCTGTCGCCTTTTGATTGTTTGTTTTTCTTTTCATTCTGGGTTATCTGGCTCCGAAAAGTCGGTACCTTGTTTCTGAAACGCAATATCTTCCCATTTCTAGATGAAGACGAAGAACATTGAAACGGAGGAAACGCATGATCACCATTGCGAGCTTGTTTTCGACCTTATCAGAAACCTAAAGCAACATTGAAGAAAATAGATATTGATTGAATTTACAAGCTCTTGAAGTAATTGCATTGTTAATCTCACCACAAATCACATAAACAAGACTTTTCAATGTTACCCTTACGTAGAGTGAGAAACATAACTTTGAACTCAACTCGTTTATATAGATGACCATTTTAATGAAACAGAATCTATAAGCGGTAAGAACAGGAAGTGAGAGCACAACTTTGTATCGCCTTGATCTGATTCAAAGCGCATCATTTTCATACCTAATTTAAAAGGTGAAGAAGAGACCTTCAGATTTTAATTTTTAGAGATCTCACCCTCTAAGTCATCTCTTGGAATCAAACTCAGTGGCTGTAAAGCCCCTAGGTTATGGAGATACAAGAAAGGAGGATATGTTTAAGACAGACTGATAAAGTTGAATATCAAACCAAAGTTGAATTTTAGGACACACCTCAAATTGTCGCTATTCATTCTAGTTTGCTAGACAAATTTTTATAGCTCGGTTTTGTCCCTTCATTTTTCTTGCCTGAAAGATTTTGTGTGGTTGCTTTAACTCGATTTAAGCCCCCCCCCCCCCCGAAACACTGTATCCCCGATAGAAGAAAGCTTGTTATTGCAATTTTTGTGGTGGTTTTAGTTTCCATTTTCCTCTCTTGCACTTAGCTATACTTACAAATTAAGCAATCGTTAGTATATGTTGACTCATCAAACTTTTAAATCGGTAAGTTTCTAAGGAAGAATTATTGAAAAGTTGTACGATGTTTGCTGGTATTTTTAAGATCTAGATATTTTTAATTAACGTGAAAGTGGGCTATTTATGACTATAAAATATATTTTTATTTTATATTTTTGTTATTGAAAAAAGCAACAGTGCAAGCCTTTGAAGTCTTAAATGGGGGAAACGAAACATCGTCATGGAAACTAACTGAGCTTTAAAAATGGACAGAAAGTAGGCAAACGCTGAAAAAAAGGTGAAAGAAAATCATTTTTAATATCTGTCATCATTACGTTTTATTGCCCGATAGCCAAGGAATATGGATTTTTCAATATTTAACAAATCTGGTATCCGTAATGTATTTTTGTGGGTAGACTATCAGGCCTAGTCATATTCATGGAGTGATTAGATAAAAGTATTTGAACATGATGTACTAAAACTTTGAAAATTAAGTGAAACAGAGTGGACAAAAATTTGATCGCAACTTTCGCCAATCTTCATTTGATCTACATCGGTAATGAAAAACAAGATACAGAACCTGTTTATACGGAGATAAAGGATTGAAAAGATACAAGAGCAGAATTTGATTGGCTACATACTGACAAAGGAAAACAAACAATATCAGAAATGGCGCCAAAACAATCAACAATAACATCCTAGAATATTGAAAGCTTAACCACAAATTCCCTCTGACGGCAGCAATTAGTTTTAATTACTGAAATAAATACAGATTCTAAAACTGCTAAATAAAACTTAGATCACCCCTACCTAATATACTGAAACGTCCATAACGAGAGACCTTGCAATCAAATATTGACGCATTGCAGAGCTAAAATCCAACGATTCACTTTTTGCAACGTACTTCTTGGTTGTTTTTCGTTGCGTTAATGTATTCTTTCTGCTAGTATTTGGGGAGCACGGTCTGCATACTGCTACCCACAGGGGCCCTAATGGGGATAGATTACATGATTGGTCTTCAGGGTAGGCAGCACTTCCTTCTGACTTGCTGTTAGAATTATTCTTCCATAGAACACGACTCTGGGATCACAAGTACTATAGCATCCCCGCATGGTTATCTTGGTTCTAAGTTCGAACTGTTATGAGTTCAGACTATCCCTCCCTTATGGCCCCCCTTGCCTTTTCCGTGTCCTTTATTATCACTGGGTTGGTTCTAGAGGATGGCGATAACAGGAGAATGCTTTTAGCCCACTTTTAGAGAATGATCTTTCTCTTGCTAGGCTACCTCACTAGAGCAGGAAATGTTTCCGCGTTATAATACAGGCCAAGGTGGAAAGAAAGCAGAGCAGAATCCCATGCGGAAGGAGATGTTCTGATGACATAAGAGGCTGG
>JAAAKL020018730.1:0-10115 GCA_010016065.2 Carybdea cf. marsupialis auct. non (Linnaeus, 1758)
TGACGTCATTGGCATAGAAACTCTCATAACTGGACTTGGGTGCATCTGCAATTTTGCACCCAGCTGACGTAACATCGACGACCGATTGAATGTCGAGAAATGTCTGACAACAATAGATCGCATTAGCAAAAAATGTTCGGGGGCTGACAATATGGCGACTACTGTAGTCTGTAAATTACTAGATACTGGCAGTACTGGCTCTGCACCCATGCTGCTTTACTGATTTCATGAAACAAATTTACGAGACAACGATAATCTCCCTTTCGTCTCATAGTTTACAAATGAGGCAATTGAAATAGAGACCTTGGGACAAAAACTTACGTTGTGCATGAAGTGAGGAACAACCTCATCTGGGTAACATATATTATGATGGGCTCAGGGGGTGTGGTGCACCAGTGCACTATATTACGAGCTGCCCCTGACAGATGGCAAAGTGAGCTCAGTACCTGTCTTGAATTGGATGATCACACAGTTCCTATTATTTAAGAGTTTAGCCATCAGCAAAAAAATAATATATGGTTAGCTAGGACTTTGCCATTTGTCTTGCCCAATTCGATATTGTTTAATGTTTGGGTGCATTCCAGCAAGTTAGCAATCTATAGCAGTGCAAGTGTTTGCATCTCAGAAATGGGTAGCATCCGTTGTATCCAAACAACTAGTACATAGGATTCCTGTTGTAAAGAGTGAGAACTAACAGTAAGGAACCTTCTCTTGTAGTGATAATATGAGTGTTGCTAGAATTTTTGGAAAATGTGGCTGAGAAGAAAAGGGATAATTTAGGAACTATATAATGGGGGCATAAATAGTTTTATGATATGGCATTATGGGCATTAAGCAGATTAGGAAGTTTGTGTCACTCCTTATTATGTAACACTTCAGATTTTAAAGACACTAAATTACGAAGGAGAATACCTTCTTCTTTAAAGAAGCTTCCTTTTTCAGAAGTTTATTGATTTAATTTTGTTATTTGTGCAATTACAGCCCACCACTGTGCAATTTAAGTGACCCCTTGCATTATTATCAGTTTAAACAATAAATGCCACATAAAGAAGCTAATTGATACAAAACATTAGTTGTTTAAGCCCTCCCTCTGCAGGTTCATATTCTGTCCATTTTTATCCATTGGAGGCAAATATAAACATTAATCCAAGGATATTTTTAAATGGACTTCTCTTCTTGAATTCTACAAAATTAATTTAGATTTTTGTTACCATGTGCACTTTGAATATATTAAATGTACAAGGAAAGGCAACTTTTATAATTAAAATGTGTAAATAACACCTATTGTAGAATTTTATCAAAATCAATTCTGATATCAGTTGAGCTGCTGAAAAACTCTAGCTGCCAGATTTCACTTTATAAAACCCTTGCAACTCATTGCAGGCTAACAGTTTAGTTGACTACCAGATGCAGCAAAAACTGTAATTGGTAAAGTGAACAGCTCACCATGATAGCAAATGTCTCAGGATAAGGTAGTAGACGTTAGAGGCAAGGCTAGCTCATTGTATTGATGTGTACCACAATACAAACGTCATCAATATTAGATATGCTTTTTCAAAACGGTTTATGTCATCATTGCTTGTCAAATATTGATCACTTCACAAAGCATTGCCCATGTTCATTTATGATCAGTAAAGATATTATAATTACCAAACCTTGGCAGCTTTTATAGCTTTTATTTAGGCCAATTGATGTGCAAGTTAATGGCAATGACAATGAGCTGCAGTCCTGTTGGAAACGGATCAAAAGTGAAGGGGCCTGATAAAGGAAAATGTGCTATTCTAGTGTGAGAATAGAGGTAGTCTGACCAGGAAATAAGAGTTTTGAAGGAGACAGTGTGCAGAGGCCTTTTTAAAACATTCATGTTTTAGAAGGTTGATATCACTTTTAAGTACAAATATAATGTTAGATTACATATTATGTGTAAAGAAAAGCTCACTCCTGAGCCTGAAACAAGGAAACAACCCCACAGGCCATAAGCTAAAGAAGATGGATTCCCCATGAGGCAGCCAGTGGATTTAAACCTCCTTTTCCAGATTACACTTGGAATACACAGTAGTTGTTGTTGTGGTTGTTATAGTGTGGTTGGTGCTTTTAGTGATCATAAGCATGACTGAGGATAATGGCATTTACTATGGAATCTGATAAAGCTGCTACTAATGATATGAAAGACTATTATGATGATGATACATGCAAATCATTCTGATGTCAATAAACAGCTGTTTTAGGGCAAGTCTGATTCAAGATTTTAAATCTAGCTGTTTAGTGTCCAGCACTCAGCATGTATTTTGTTCTGTTAAAAAGCCATCCTAAGCTGTTGTATTGTGTTGAAAGGACTTTATCATTAGCTGTTGCATACACTGATGTGTAAGGAGCTAATGCTGTGAAGTTATGTAATGACTGCATTTATTTGATTAGCAAGTGTAACAGCCAAGACAGAGTATTCTTCATGATTTGACTATGGAAGAAGGAGGGGAAGGAATGACTGACGTTTTCTCTCTGTGGTCCATACTCTGCTCATTGCCATTACTGGTGCACTAACAACACTAGTCTTTCATTGTAAGCATTATACATCTGAAAGGGCCCTGACACAAAGTGCAAATACAGGATCTAATTTAGAGTGGATGAAATGAAGTAGTGAATAGCAACCTAATAACTATTGGGTCCTACCAGAAATAAGCTGATCTTTGATTTGATGGTCTTCAAGAAAACGCGGGACTATCACATTGATATAGTCCATAAAACTGAACAGATGTTAGGGTAAAATGAAATCACCACCGGGATTCAGAGTTAGGATCCACACCATTCAACCATGTTACTCTACCAACTGAGTCATTGTTACCTGATGACAGCATACTCCACTTTTTTCCTGCTGCCACATTAGCTTCTTATCATCCACTGGTGGACTTCAAAATTCAGCCATTTGCAATTTGGAGGCAAGACACTTTGTGCCATGTAACTTGCCATTAGAAGGATTGTTGTCCTGTTCAAACCCTGTTGAAAGATTCACTGTTTTAGAAAGAGACCATTTAAAATCTGGAGTCTGAAGACATGCTAGAGAAGACCCTTGTGTGATGCATTGTAGTTTTTCTTAAGTACATTTTAATGCTTGACATTTTAAATGCTCTCTTCCTGATAACCATAAGAATGCAAGGGCTGAGTCTGGATATCAAAGCTATGCAGGTGTGAGGTTTATGGACAAAGGGAACATTGCTCATCTCCTCTCTGATCTACCATATTCACACATTAACTATCATTTTGGTATTTATGTAACTGACAAGAGTCTATGCAGGCTAATTAAATGTTGTGTCTAAGTGTCTTTTTTTATTAATGTTCATAAGATTTTGTGATATGATGTTTGCATGGTATGATGATGATGATTAAGATGATGATGATGATGATGATGATGATGATGATGATGATGATGAGGGACTGTCTCAATAATGTGAATGCATTTGTCAGTGTGATGTCAGTCCAATATGTGAGAGGCACTTTCTGCCACACTCACAGCATCTGAACTTTCCGGCCAGTTCTGGAAGACTTGTCTTCCTGGCTTCACTTTTCAGCTTTCGAGCAGGATGCTTTTATCTTCAAAACACCTGACTGCAGCTGCAGTGACTCTTCCACATTATGTGATTTTGGATGTCCTTATCCCATGTGGCCATGGCCACTCATTTTCAGATTGTGTTTCTGCATCATACTTGTGTGCTCCTAGATGGCAAGTCCTACATTTACATTTGATCAACCCTTCTTTGAGTAGCCGTGAACACTAAAAACCAGTTCAGGCAAACAAGAGGTCCAGGATGTAATCAAGTATTTATGTTGCAGTAAGGGGGGATATCGGGACCTTAACAGGTCAGTCTCTCAACAAGAGCTCCATGATGGGCAGTAGGTCAAATGTTAAAACCACCAGAGATCAGCAATAAAACCACTAAAAAGGTTAACTAGTTGATTAAGGGTAAGTGGGGCATACAAAGGTGCCCCTTGTCTATCAGTCCTCAGGACAAGCTTCAACACAAGGTAGCGCAGCTCTCACATCTTGTATAGTCAACAGTAAGAACATGTGATAGACTCGATCCTTCCTAAAAGGGCAAAGAGTGCTTCTGCGCTTGATTTGACAGTAACAGTAAGCATATAGTGCTTGTACTATTTTGTGATCCCTTTATTGACTCGCAATGCTGGTGTTAATGATGAGGCGAACATTTCACCAATGAGTTTTTAGTTGGGGGATTCGTATTTTGGCCACAATTGTACGGTCATAATTTCCATTTAGTAACCTACTCATTTGGTTTGATGTTTTATTTACAGGTTTGAAGTATTATTGATCAGAAATGACGACCTACTTATGGCGACTTTTTCGGTGGTTTGATTACGTTAAAGTAAGTCAAGACAACATGCCAGACAACATGAAGGAATATATTGCATCGCGTGTAAGGGCAAAAAAGGAACAGCCATTGAAAGTGGCAGTCATAGGAGGACGTGGGAATGGCAAGACAACTTTAACTGCTGCCTTAGAACAATTTTTAATGGATGAAGAAAGAATTGTGACAAGAGAATATCTTCACTCAGAGAGACCGAATATCATCTACTATGATCACCCTGGGATAGATTTGGACGATGCCACTAGTGATGCATACTACAGTTCCTTGGAAACCTTCGACGTATTTATCATTGTCACTTCCATGCGAGTGAAGGAAATTGATCTCGTTTTGTTGGAAGGCATTGTCAAGAGACTAAATAAGACTGTCCTGTTTGTGAGATGTAAAATCGATGAAGATGTCGACAAATTAAAGGCTTTTTCAGTACCAAAGAGTGATGAGGATGTTCTAATTACAAGAATAGGAGACAATATTAGAAATGCTATCAAAAATAGTGTAACCACCAATATCCCAGTATTTATCGTTTCAAGCATATTCCCAGAAAAATGGGATTTTCTAAAGTTGAAAGAGGAGCTCATTACAGGTGCTATGAAGATGTTGAAACAGTCAACCGCACATGATGTTAAAAAGGATGTCAAAGTTTGCATCGTCGGTAGAAAGGACAGTCTTGAAGCAATCATGAAGGCAATGTGCTGGGTGATGGGAGTAGCATGTTTTCTCTTCGTACCTCAGTTCTATTATTTGTTCCTTGAACAAGCTGTAAGAAAGGGAGTGGAGTATTTGCGTTTTTCGTATTGGTTTAATGACATGACAGACAAAATCAAGACCAGGCGGTCCTCTCACAACTTACTATACTCTGAGCTGTCACCAGTACAACTGGTTATGGATACCGTCAAAGAATCCGTCCTGAATGCACGGTTTGAATGGCTACATCTCATTCCGTTCTTTGGTACCTTGCCGTGTGCCATCAATGCATATCGCACAACGAGGAGAATAGGCACGAACCTGCTTTTCCAATTCGAGAATGACGCCCTAAGCAAGTGGTTTCAGGAAGTAGATAATGAAGTGGAAAGGGATCAACTATCCATACCATAAGTGAAAGCTGAAATATTTGTTGCGGTGGGATTCTTTCACATTTAGTAGTCTTTGTTGAAATAAATTATGGATTCAGGTGAAAAGCGTTGCTTGTGATTCACTGGGCAGTCTAGAGGGGTGCAGGGACCTTGGCGTGGGGAGCCATGAATTCATGCATTGCAAAGCAATTGTTGCGAAAAAGAGTACAGAAAGAGTTGCCTTCTCTCCAGTTGGACTAGTTTCCAATTTGCCACTTATTGCCACGGGTTAAACTTAGATAGATAAATCCCTTTTTGCCTCGTGCGACAGGACCCGGGTGGACTCTCTTAAAACTGCCGCTGTAGCGACATTATTCCGGAGATCGGTTTTCCGAAGATGAGGTTGGCGATATTTTTGTGTACAATCTTGTTAACATGTTTATAAGTACCTTTCAATAGGAGACTCGCTGTATTTGTACTGAATGGCCGGTGGAAGAAAATGCTATGAATATCTCATCCCATGTTATCAGCGAGTGATGGTTGGTACCGTACCGGAACAAGTTACGCTTACAGATCTCTAAAAAGACTGGATCGAGGTTCCCATTGTTTCCAGCAGCGAGAAAGTGTAATCACAAGTACTGGTCCCCCATTAGTTAAACTAGAGCGGGAAGGTCCGGTATGTTAAGTAGCATTGTTCATGGCTTTGTGTGATGGGGACTGGAATGGCGTTCAGCGACTGACCTCACTTTGAGACGGAAGTTGCTCGATCCAGTGTTTTTTAGAGATCAGTGGTTACTCTTCATTACCAGGTTAAGGCAAATTAAAGCGAGGTTCTCGATTCTCGGTAACAGTACGAGACGCGATAGTCCAACGTATATTCTTATGGGATGCATGACAGGATCACGTCGAATATTGCATGAGCAGAGTGCCACGTCACTTTGCGTTGAAAGGTTATACTTATTTACATGGAGTCTTTTTGAAACGGCATACAACTTGCAACTTCGAGGTGGAGTTCTCCTAAATTTCTGGTAGTAATTAGTGGCCCTTAATCCAAGGACTGCATAACTTCTCGGCTACCTCACGCTAGCGTTCTTATGAATTTAGAACTTTGTCATGATTTTGAAAGTTTGTTAGTTGTATCAGGAGAAATTGATGTCTTTAAATAGAAATTTTGAATTTACGATACGTTGATTGTATCTTGTCCGTATGGAGTAAGACATCGTTCTTCCCTAGGTATTTTCTTGCCACTTTTTAACTTAAAAATGTGAAGATGTTGCCACAATATGGTTATGCCAGTGATTATTGCAGGTGATTCAGATTGAGGGATTGCCCTTCTTCTGGTAAGGTTCCCACAAATAGAGCCCGAAAATCTTGATATTGCAATATCAGCTAGATTGGTGATACAATTTTGCTTCAAATGCCTTGGTTTCCAACTGGATCTTTTTAAACGTTTTCAATAAGTCGTTTCTGAAATAGTACAGCTGCTAGATACGCCCTTGTTTGCAAGATTGCCTCAAGACGACAATTTAATGATGCCGTAATATTTCTTAGTCAAAGGTGTATGTGTGTGTGAGAGAGAGAGCATCATCATTGAAACCTAAGAAAAAGAATGAAATTTTATACTTCTGATTGATTATATTTCGTATTTCCGCACTTCATATTTTCGATTATATTGCTGACATTTTTAAATCAATCTCTGTAGCTCCATTAAAGTTTTGAAATTTAAATACAGATTGAGGTTTGGTAGGCACTGTATTATATATCGTATATAAAGATAAAAAGAATTTTTAAGTGTGGAGATACAAGATCAGTTGTGTGATGCCCTAATAAAATGCCTACTGAAAATATGTGGTCTGTTTCTTTGCCTTATAAATGCGCTGTAATAGGGCGACTCCTTCATCGAATACTGCCGTTGCGTCCTTTCCCGCCATTGATACTACCTGTGGGTATCACCCCCTGCCAGCACACAGACGTACAGCTGTGTTACTTTTCTGCTTAGCTCTATAAAGGTAATGGGCCACGTTAGGATATTACAACGCACACAGATAGATTATCGCGACATCAAAACTATGTATATTGTTAACGTGCATCTTTCCCGTAGAATTGAAGCGCTATATCCCAGGACCGGCAAAACGGGGGGGAGCATAGCCCCCACTTTTCTGCTACGTTTGATCTGAAACATTGTGCATGTAAAATAGATGTATCTTACCATTACTTGACACACCTTTTTGCCCCCACCTCTAAAGCCATTTCGCCAGCCCTGTATTCGCATTCTAAGCTTATCCAGACATGTATTTGTATTTTTTTTCCCGCCCAAACTCGAACCTATTCTCATTCTATCTTTGATAAGGGAAAACGGAAATTTTAAAGAAATTGCGTGCAGTGAGCGGATTGTCTCACGGTGTCACGATATCAACCAATTGTGTTGCGATACGTTTCATACTGGTATAATTGAATAGAGATAGAAGAGAGGTTGCAAGTCGTTGCTACTAACCATGAAATTTCCATGGGGCCAATACACCTTTTTATACAGAACTTAATTTCCGTTTTAGCCCCGAAGTGCTTATAAGTTGCATCACTTACAGTTTCCTTATAATTGCTTGATTAAAATTTCATTCGAGACCTACGCTAGTATATGTATCAATATCCCCAGTCTGCGCTGAAGTATCACCATATCTAAATAAAGCAATTCTTCAATTACTATATTATTTTGACATTTTCAAACTTTTTGTTATTAGAATATCAATCGTTCCAATGCAAGATGTATCTTTGTTGACATTCGGGTCATAATGGGTACCTCTGTAGTGATTCAGCCACGCCTTATAGTTACTAGTAGCATCATTACACAGGGTTGTCAAACCGCGGCAACCTTGACGTCATTACAACACAAATGGAATTTTTCTTTTCCGTCATCAATTCGATCACAGTTCATTTTCTTCTGTAAATAGATATTTGATTCTTTTAAATGCTAGAGACACACACTTGCTACGCGACTTCAAGCAATACTGTTGGTAGTGATTTTTGTCTTGCGATTCTAGTCATTACATGAAATAGACAGTTTACGCTGCCATTGCTGCCGCGAAGTCATGATTGTAGGAGACAAACACATCCTCCTATACCTCCTATCTTTCAAAGACTGTAAAGTTCTGTTGTGCGGATAAATGTGGCACAGGACGTCGCGTTATCGTTTACCTTATGTCGCGTATGATGCGAAGCAAACGAGGTGCATATTGATATTTTCACGTTTACTTTAAAGAAATGAACATACAGCATGCAGCATTAGGTTAACATGCTAAGTTACTTACACTTCGCTTGCGCAGGCTGCCATCGAGTAAAACTGTTTCTTTGCTAGGCTTATCCATAAAATTGAAGTAAATAGAGATCTATCGCTAATACACCAATATGATATTACTACGATTTCTATGAATATTTTAAATTTGAAACATAGTTCTAGTCGATTAAAAGTGCCGAGTGCACATCATTTCTTATCTTTCATAGAAGGAAAGGAATGTCACAGGGGGCTGACTGATTGCAATGTTGCACACAATACAATCGAGAGGTGGCAGGGTAGGTACCCAAGAAGGCTTGAAGGCACAAATATGTCTATCGGTCTTGCAGTGGTTTGAATGTATTTTGAGCGACGTCTAGGAGCCCCATCAATATCTTATTTTGACTGACGTGATAGTACGCAGATATTTTCAAGCAGCTTGGATAACAAAGGACTATTGAGAATATAAAGGAATATAACAAAAGACTTATGATCCCACTCCAAAAAGCTTCCTCCTCCTATACCTATTCCATGTAGCCAAGGTTTTGTTTCCCCAAGGGTCGTCTCTTGATGTTGTTGACTCACATCTTCAACCCTCTCCCTGGTAAACCTGTGATACTGACATGCTGGTATTTGCCCAGCCATTTGGATGGTACTCGAGGTACAAATGTTTTCGTGCAACTTCTCAAGTTACTAGAACGATATACTCAACTTCTGAGTTTATATGTAGACATTCTCAAGCACTTAGCGTCAGGGTTTTTAAAGGGAATCCTTGAATGTACTGTAATCTAAAACACCACTAGTCTCAGTTTCGTTTATTATAAGAGCAATGTGTTATTTAGTACAATACATGAAAGCAGTATCCAACCAAGGTTTTGTTATTTGAAAAGGGAATTCTCACCCTAAAGGTATTCTAAGTTTACAGTACTTGGGAAATACTCAAGTTGTGATCTTTTTGCCGAAGTTGCCAATCAAATCTTTGGATATTTATGTACTCAACTTCATGTTTTCATGGCAAAAAGTCCTCAAGCACTCAAACTTTGTCAAGCTTTTAATGACAATCTCTCAAGATATGATGGAGCATTAAAGCTTGCATGTGGATACTCTCTGTCCAACCCGACAGTTATTAAGGTTTAAGTCTTGCATTGCAATTTCACCGGCTGATTAGATAATACATCAGTTCCAGATTTATAGGCAAGTTTCATATACTTCACGGTTCAAAGTTCCGATGAGTAGGAAGAAGTTGTCAGAGCTATTGCTTGCACTTTTTGGCGCATCAGAGCTTTTGGGTGGTGAAGGATCCGTTCGTCGCTTCACTTTCTTAGACGGTGAAAGTGCTGTTTTGATCCCCACGAATCATGGGTCTCAAATGTTCATAAATAAATACAACCCAAGTTACATCCAAATGGCGAAAGT
>JAAAKL020018731.1:0-10115 GCA_010016065.2 Carybdea cf. marsupialis auct. non (Linnaeus, 1758)
ATGATGTTTATTGCAATTATTTTGTGCAGATATATGTTGAAACAGTGATTGAGGATGTTTGGGCAGGAAAGTTCCTGGAAAAGATGCACTGAATCGATGTTCACTGGACGTCAAGAAAACTTTAATGCTCTCACTCCTGATTATTTTAACATTCCTTTGAAGTGAATTTGTTTTTCGAGTCACCATTTTGATTTTTTGGGAGAGCTCCTTGAAAAAACACAAAGCACTGCCATTTGTGGATCTTCCCGGTAGTGGCCGGTAGAGTTCTATCTTTAAACACGACTGCTGACGTGACTGTCAACTACAGAGGCACTTCCTTGCCCGTGTTGGCGTGTGGTGGTTTCTCTAGTAGTTATCATGCCAAAAAATAGGATGGGGAATAAAAATGAAAACCCGTTCTTTAATGACGTCATTAATTTATCGTACAATGTCATTATTTACGATCCATGCAATGATTATATTCTGCAAAGTTAATGTTAAATGAAAACTTAATCTCGTTGATCGAAGGACCAATTTATGAATAATACTCAATGCAGAATATAAATCTCACAAATAGCGGCCACATTACGGTAGACTACTTCTAGAAAGTGATGATGGGAATTGTACAGTTTAGTCGTATTATTCTACGTTTCATAAAATATTAAATTTCCTCGTGGAATGGTGAAAATAACTGCAAAATAGAAGAAAGGTGACGTAATTTCAACAAACTGACGTAAAAGTTGTCAACAATATTATGAAATAGTGTTCCATATTGTATAGTTATCGTGTGACTATTTGTCAGCGAAGTCATAGGCGTTTTATCGTTTCTTGAATATTTTGGACGTCTACTTATACATAGGCTTCTTATCTAAATATAGGATAAGACGGGTCACTTAAATACCTCAAGAGAATCGGAAAAATGGGTTTCAATGTATCACGAAGGTCGGTATTTTCTTTTAATTTACTTGGGAAATAACCTAAGATAAAAGCTGGGGTAAGTCACAGTACTTAGATCTCTGTCTAGACCCATTCAAACGTTGTAAGAGAAAGAATTTGCAGTGGAAACCGGAAGCCCTCTTTCCTGGTCCGTATCCAGTTACCACCCCCACCCGATCTCTATTCAGTAAAATTTATAAACTTTTGACACAAGGTTATATTAAGAGTCCACTCTTCTATTGCATCGGCCTCGATGTTCACGCATCGTAAAGGGAGTCCTTGATTTGATGTCTTGCCTTTTTTTTAACAGTATTCACACTTCTAACATGTGTTTTTCATTGAACCATTTAGGGTCAAAAATCTCGATAATCGAGAGAAGAGCACTCTAAATAAAAGAATAACGAACGTTAAACCGAAGAAAAGATTTAGTGCTCAGAAGGTAAGCTTAACCTGCTAAAGGAGTACAAAGTGATGATCAAGTCCGGACTTCGAACTCAACGAGTAGGGATTCGAATCCTTGCGACATCAACAAAACTCTTGAGTCTGCCTTGCTCGGTTGATGACCTGTAAAGTATAATTCTGTGGCTCAGCGTTAGTTCTGTCGTTCTTGATACCCGCAAGGATATAACTTACTATTCAAACCTGATGTGCTGATAATTCTAGCTAACTCCAGACAGGTCATCACTGGACGTTAATTGTAACGAGGGAGGAGAAAATTGTGTCACTTCGCGACAGGGTGGTATGGGGAGTGAAAGCTCGAAGATGTTACTGAAATCTAGAACGTGGATAGACAGAAGTTGTTACTGCGTATGTGAACCCTGGGGCAAGCAGGTAAAACGTAATTCAAAAATTATGGGCTTGTAGATTAAGTGCTATTGATTGGGGTCAATCGAAAAGTACGCACCTTTGGGAGGGGGGAAGTGGGGCAACCATTTACTGGCTACTGTGCTGTAGGTAGATCGTAACGGCAATTCTTCGTCAATAAGTCACTTATTTTCCTACTATGTTCTTTGAAAGCTCACAGTAATTTTGTCTATTCCTTGTAGGGTCGATATAATAAAGTAGGCTATGTGAAAGATAAGATTTTCATCAAGAAAGGCAAGAAACCGACCAAGAAGGCTAAGAAATCAAAGAAAAGCAAGAAGTCTAGAACATAGAACATTTAGGAAGTCAACCATTTCAATGGGAAATTATCGCCTTTCACCTCGTGTCCCTCCTTTGCTAAAGGAGACGCGCTCTATTGGAATAGCAATGTACCAAGGGGAAGATATTAACAAAGAATTTGAGAAGGAAGCATAAAGGCATTGGATCTAATAGGGAGTAGGGTACCTGGACACAGTTTGGTTCCAGTGTATTGTTTCAGTTGTGTGGATTGAAACACTCTTAGTATATAAATCAATGTGTAGCTTTTCATTCATTTTAGGCGACCTTGTTTGTGTACGTAGTTAATGTTACTCACGCATGCCAAACCGTCGCTTACACATTCAGTATTTGTACAGTTTAGTTAGGTCTTGCCCCGTTCTTTTTTTTAAGACAATTCCATAAACTCTGACATTCATTGGCCTTTCGAGATGATAATGATTAATCTTCATTTGTTAAATGGTGACTGTAATTAGAGTGATCGTTTTTGTCAGTGCCCCTCTATTGAGACATGAGGATTCGTTGTTGTTGTGAGAGTCTCAATAAAAGTTTGAGTATTTGATCTGCAAGACCCCAACCATCACTGGTCTTATCTACATTAGGAGTGACTTGGAAAATTTAGTCCGACTCGGAAGGTTCGGACAGATTCACATGGTTCAAATAGATAGCTACATTGATGAAGACATTGCTTCTCGAGTGTATCTGGTAGCCGTGCTTTTTGGAGCGGTCGTAATGGGTTATATAGGCTTTATTGTGTTTCTGTGCGGACGTGAAAGTAGACAGTAAGGACAACCAAATATGGCGTCAAGACGTAAAGGTAAGAGCAATTCTCATGTGATAAAACATAGAATTGGTTCCAATCATTTGAATGCTTTGTTATTCATTTTCATTAAGAAATTTGAGGGCACTTCAAGTTGTAACAATTGCTTTTGTTGTTAACTCACTTCTGCCCCTCCCTAAAAGTTCCAAGGAAGCACATACCTGTGTTCCCACTGGGCACGTTTAGCGTGTAAAAAATTCGTCCTCACTCAGACACAGAAGCATTTTTATGCGCATGGGGTGTGCCGTCCCATCTTCCCATCCATAGGGAAAAGTTTTGATCAGAAAGAAGACGTAATTTTCTTTTCCGGAAAACTGTTCAGTCGGGAATCATGAATTTTATTCTTCCTAAATTTTATCCGGATAAATTAACAAAACGGGTTGGCAGCTTCCTTCCCTAAGGCAATTTTTGAAGGCCCAAGTAAGCTTCTCTATGGTAGATACACAACACGGGAGGTACCACCGTCAGCGGGGTCACTCCCCACCGCAGGGAAAGCGCAGTTGTGAGCATTTATGGACGGGGATATCATTTAACCCAAACACATGAGACTTTGAAAAGCTGTAATTGTTGTACTCAAAATCGCAAAGCAGAATTTTTGCCAACAATTTGCAGGACGTCATGGCAAAAAGAATGATCAGTTAAAGGCGTGCCACTGAATTTATGGTGCTCTACAAACAATTTAAGGTACTCAATGCGATAGGAACATTTCACGGAGGACATTTCAGGTCACTCTTAGCAAGTAGTTACGTCGTTCACAGTACTTTTATGACAGAGCATTAACATAGCACGTCATCATTATAGTCTAATGAGACAATTTATTGGTCCTCGTCGACGTGAAGTTAACAGCAAATTGAGCCTTTTTCCGACTCTTAAATAGCGAAAATGTGATAGCTTCCGGGGTTCTACCCACGAGGCTTAAAACGCTTCTCAAACCCCAGGTTTCAGTGAGGGACACTGCACCCCTCTATCGCTACGCGCTATTTTGAAACCCAGCAATGACACTGACATACAAATGTACATACACATTGGTAAGCATGCCTGTGGTGCTTGTAGTTCGGTTCACAGCTTGTGTTATGAGAGGGTCTATGAAACTATGATCTGACGCCAACCCCAACGACAACAGTAGCGACGATGGTTCTGCTTACTCAAGTACTGTATTGCAATTCCACACTGCAAACCACGCCAGCTCATGAACAGATCTGTGTACAACGCATGTAATCCACAGTTGAGCGATCTGTACCCAGAGGTATATCGATTCAAGCAATATCACAGGATAGCAACACCATGA
This sequence comes from Carybdea cf. marsupialis auct. non (Linnaeus, 1758), assembly GCA_010016065.2. Taxonomy (NCBI): domain Eukaryota; kingdom Metazoa; phylum Cnidaria; class Cubozoa; order Carybdeida; family Carybdeidae; genus Carybdea; species Carybdea cf. marsupialis auct. non (Linnaeus, 1758). The sequence goes on from JAAAKL020018731.1 coordinate 4,164, forward strand.
TACTACTCATTAGCGTGTGGGAATGTCTAACTAAATCCAGGACTTACTAACACCCTTGAAAACATTTTGCCCATGAGGTACCTGGAACTGTGCTGGAGTAACATGTGACGATTGTGAAATTTGGTACCACAGAACTTGTCTAGATATGTGTAGTGTAGACTTTGAAGTGCTTAAGTGATGAAACGTATGATGGCTATGTTGTAAATGTGATAATATCAACTGTAATTTATTCACAATTCACAGATATGAACTTGAATATTCCAACTACTATCTGCCGATAACAGGCATAAGTATTGATTCATTTTCATCAACATTAAGTCTCATTAGAAAAGGCAGTCGAATAAACCAGATATACATAATAACAGAAGGACCAGCGGGGGCCAATGTTATAAAACTTGAATCTAGCTACTCCTGTAACACCGTAAATTACACCTGTAAATTCCAGGGTAGAAAAACGGAGTGTTATAAAACATTTTTCTGCCCTGGAATCTACAAGGGTAAATTACAGTGGTTTCAGTACAGTTGTAAAAGCAAGGTGATACCCAGACACAAAAATATTCTATTGACGAAAGAGATTCACAGGGAGCCATTGATCGCAAAGACCATTTGATGAACAAAGAAATTTGTTTGCAGAGGTCAGGGAGAGAACTAATTACTTATTTTCAATATCTTTGCATTAGAAAAAAATGACATATGAAACAAGGAGAAATGATGTATGACAATGCAGTTGCAAATCTTGTTAGCTTCATAACGGGAAGGATGTTGTTCTCTTTTTAAAATTCACAGACATGCTGCAAGTGTTATGAAAGTTAAATGCATGTTTTTTGTTTTGAGAGAGGGGGGAGGGGATCAGAGGCTGGTATATGAGTATTCGTGAAGGAAAATAATAATCGTGAAAATAGAATGCATATGAATTGATGGTTCACAAGATAGCTATTACTACATCACCACTTGCTGTGAAATAGCATAGTTGGCCAAAAATTGTAAAATAGTATAGAAATTACATAAATCCTAAACTCATTATTAAAGGAAGTTCTCCAGCAATTTTCTCGATATAATCTCGCTACAGTATTAAAAGGGTCGTTTGGCCACGTAATAAAGAGAGGAACAATACTGTCAAGGGCTGTACTTACTCGATGAACAGTTCTGAGGACTGAATGCGTCGATATTCCGTGAACACTGTTCATGGTGTGGTAAAATCCATTTGTACCAAGCCAGTAACAGAACTAAATAGTTTACTACCTCGGTAATAATGGATGATTTCTCCAGTACCATGCTAAAGTCGTTCACCAACAAGAGCTTCAATGTGATCAAGTGCTTGCGGTGAGATACGAAATTTCTCACAAAGTAACTGAGGGTCATGGATTTCGATGTACTGTCTTGGTCGAAAATCCCTGGCACGACGTGGTAAATTACGTTCATTTTCATTTACTAGATCATCAAATTCCTCATCACTTGAAGACCACATTTTTAAAATTGAAAATAGAAAATTTTCACTGGTAGATACAGTCTAGTAAATTACAGTTGTAGATTACTACTGTAACTTCAATTTTAGTTTTATAACTTTAATTTTTTGCCTACACGGGTAAATGACTAGAAAATTTACAGCAGTTGGGCCACAGCTGTAGTAGAAATTTTTATGATATTCGTTTCTGTGCTACAACAGTAATTTTACCCCTGGACTGGTAAAATACCCCAGGGGCCAATGTTATAAAACTTTAATCGAGCTACTACTGTAACAGCGTAAATTACACCTGTAAATTTCAAGGTAGAAAAACGGAGTGTTATAAAACTTTTTTCTGCACTGGAATTTACAGGGGTAAATTACAGTGGTTGCAGTACGGTTGTAAAAGCAAGGGGATTTCCAAACACAAAAATATTCTATTGACGAAAGAGATTCACAGGGAACCATTGATCGTAAAGACCGTTTGATAAACAAAAACATTTGTTTGCAGAGGTCAGGGAGAGAACTGATTTCTGATATACAATATCTTTGAACAGAAAAAATGACCTATGAAACAAGGAGAAATGATGTAGTTGCAAATCTCCATAGCTTCATAACGGGAAGGATGTTGTTCTCTTTTCAATATTCACAGAAATGCAGCAAGTGTTATGAAAGTTAAATGCATGTTGTTTTTGTGTTGAGAGGGGCGCGGGTGGGGGTCGGAGGCTGTGATGTGAGCATTCGTTAATGAAAATAATAATCGCAAAAATAGAATGCATATGAATTTATGTCACATGATAGCTATTACTGCATCACCACGTACTATGAAATAAAATCGTTGGCCACAAATAGTAAAACAATATAGAAATTAGATAAATCCTAAACGCATTTCTGAAGAAAGTTCTCCAGCAATAGCTGTCGTCTGTCGTTAGGGGCATCTTAATTGTAGACCTCTCCATTGTCAGGCTGTTATTCTTGTTCCGCAGCCCTATCTCCCCCTCCATGATAAGCCATGCCCTCGCCATCATCACCTAACTCGATGCAAATATTATGCAAAACATTCACAGCTTTCACTACGTCCGGTGCTGCTTCCATCGAACTCGTAGGCCAGTTGTCAGTGCATAAAATCTATTTTTCATGACACCAAATGTTCTCTCCACAGTTGATCTTGTTCACATATGTGCCACATTAAATCGTTGCCTGGCTCCTTCAACATCACCTCGAAATGTTGGAATAATCCAGTGTCGACAGGGGTATGCAGAGTCACCTAGAATTACTGCGACAGGAAATGGTCTACGATTGTTCTCCTCGAATTCTTGCCATCAACACGACTGCCTAAGAACTTGGGCATCATGATATCGTCCTGGAAAATTTGTACTCGCCAAGTACACTTTTAAATTAGGACCCGAAACGACCATTGCGTTTAAAGAGTGATTATGGTGTCTGTTAACGTATGAGTCCTCGTCGATTGCTGCAGGATTTACAAGAATATGGCTGCCATCAACACTGCAATTTCTCGGAATGGTCTTGCTACAGTATTTAGAGGGTCGTTTGGCCACGTAATAGATTGAGGAGTAATACTGTCAAGGGCTCTACTTCCTCATTGGACAGTTCTAAAAACTATATGTGTCGATATTCCGTGGACACTGTTCACGGTGTGGTAAAATCCATTTGTACCAAGCCAGTGACAGAACAAAAGAATTTGCTGCCTCGGTGATAATGGATGATTTCTCTCGGTACTATTCTGAAATCGTTCACTAACAAGAGCTTCGATTTGATCAAGTGCTTGCGGTGAGATACAATATTTCTCACGAAATAGCTGAGGGTCATCGATTTCGAAGTACTGTCTTTGTCGAAAATCCCTGGCACGACGTGGTAAGTTGCGTTCATTTTCATTTATAAGATCTTCAAATTCCTCATCACGTGAAGACTACATTTTTACCGCAGCTACGGAAATTTCATTCATTTTTTGCCTACGCGGGTAAATGGCTAGAAAGTTTACAGCAGTAGGCTACAGCTGTAGTAGAAACTTTTATAACATTCGTTCTTGTGCTACAACAGTAATTTTGCCCCTGGACTGGTAAACTACCCATGTAAATCGTTTTATAACATTGGCCCCTGGATGGTGGAAGAAAGTGTAGAAGCATTCTTTGTAGGCGATACCGCAAAATGTTTGGGGTTAAACATCACACTACGTATGCTGGATGGGGTGGAGTGCATTTCTGGAGGTTTCACAAGCAGATGAAGTATCCGCAAAAATCTCTTGAAACTGTCGATTGACAGGGGAGGATGTAGAGGGGTTGACTAGTTAGAGAAATTCCCGCAAATGTTATATGGAATACCATTCCTTTTATCAGAAACATAAAGTTTGCCATTGAATCATGCGAGTTTCTAAGCCTTGCAGTGGATTCGCATACAGTCGCGATATGCCAGCCAGATCTCTGCCTTTGGACACCACTCGTAATTGACCAAGCTGTACAGTAAGAAATCTTCATTCAGTGAATGGGTTTTAAAGGGCGTTCATCTCACGTCCTAACGAATTACTGTGAACTGGCTTGTTAAGGAGGAGAGGGTTCTGCAGAGTTTAGAAAACACGGGAAATTTTGTAATTATTTGTTACTGTTGCCCATTAATGTTCTTATATGTCTTCTCTTTGATGTTGTTCTTGTTTTGTTTTCTTTTTTGATTTTTACGTCGTGTTCTTCTCTCTTTTTCTGTTCTTTTCACTTGTCTTGTTTTTCTCTATGATAGACGCCCCTTTCTTATCAACTTTTTGGTTTCCTTTTGCATGACCTTCCCATCATCGTCTTCTTGTTATTCATTTTGGCTTCTTTGTGGTTTCCACGTTCTCGTTTTCTTTTTGCCCACGTTCTACATATCTCTCCGCCTGTCGGTGATTTCGTTTTATCGCGGGTCACTATTAACCAATACATGAATGATGTGATACGCTCTTGAGGCGAACAGCCGATTCTTTGAAAAACGGTGCAACGTTGCTACTTCTGGATAACGTCTAGTCGTTCTGGATAACAGGTATGGCCATCAGTATAGTAGGAGCGACGGGATCGGGGTTTTGAGCTAGTAAAGGTTTTCTAGGTTGACTGCTCCCATTGCAGATGAGAGTATGACATGGATCAGTATTATTTTTGAGCCGTAGATCAAGAATCTGTCAATAGTTCATAGCAGACGAGTGACACACCAGCTTGGTGGTGTAATCCTATTCCATAAAACATCATCCCCGGTTCGTTTAGAGTAATGTTTGACACTTACTTGTCTTTTCCTGACAAGGACTGTCCACGTTTATGCCTTTTTCTGTAGCTCTTCAAAAAGAGAAGCAGAGTGTTTGTTGCCACAAAATGAAGTGTTATAATCTTATCTAATCATGATCTGATGTAGTCATTATCTCATGTAACTGTGATTATACGATGGTAATCAGACTCTAACCTGAACAGGAAGGCTTACGTACAGGTTTGGCGGTAGCCAAGTTGCTAATTCAGTACTAGTAAAGAAAATATGGAAAGAATATTCACGTTGAGACTTACCCCAAGCTCTCTTGTTGCATTGTTACGAGACGCATATTCAAACTTTCATAGTTATTTTGGGGTGGTAATTCGGTACAATCCAAACTCTATGAAATGGGAACTTAGCATGGGGTATCTCCTTTAAATGGTGTCTTTGAATGAAACGTTTGTACGCTCCATATTTCAAGAGCTGTAATGTAATGACAATTTCCAGAACTGCACACGGATAAACTGTTGAGGTCTTCCTAGGCATTGACCCCGTTTTTTTACCTCGACATCACCGTCCGCATAACCTCGTTCGTAAAATCTGTCACTACTGTGAATTTCTTGAAGTGAATTTCCTATGACACATCAGCTAAACTCAGTTGTGAATTTGGGTTTTGTACTGTCGTCAGAAATGGTAGTGTATTTTCAAGTTGTATTGCTGGATGACGCCAGCACATCAGTGCCTGATCACTCATCATCATTATCAGTATCATCGTAATCCGTAGCTTATTTGCTGAAGATGTCTTATTAACCCACCCCACTAGACACTTCCTCTCTTCTTACGTAGGAGCACTTCTCGTTGCTTTTTGGAGAGCCGAGTTTTTGATATATTCCGGATGTGTTGATCAGGAAGGAAGCTGTGTTAAAAACTTTTGTTGCTTGTGTTTCACAGTGACAACCTCCACATTCACCATCTTACACTACGAATTGGTGTTGTTTTACTCCTAAACTTTGACCAAACAGGCAAAGATCCCAACCCTTCCCCCAGTGTTCTTTTGATCATTATATTGTTAATCCAGAATGTTTGACATTGTACATATGGTGTACATCTTTTTTCGAGAAAATTGTAATCTTTGAATCACCTAAAATTGTCTTGCAAATGGTATAAGACATCCCGAAAATTATTTAGTACTTGTTTATTTTTATCTTTCATTTTTGGGGTAAAATTTTGAAGTTATGCGCGTCATAGTAATTAGTATCTATTGTCTTCAAAAAGCTGACAGC
>JAAAKL020018732.1:0-10114 GCA_010016065.2 Carybdea cf. marsupialis auct. non (Linnaeus, 1758)
GCAGAGGCTGCAGCTAACTTGCTGTTGTTCCTACAACCTGCTACAAAAATATACCACGATGGGAAATGTAACAATTCATAGAAAATGCCACAAAAATAGGACCTCCCAAATAGTAGATAAGGTCAACCCGTTTTAAGCGAAACAACCAATTTCACACTCTGCTGCTTTTAATATTTCTATGCTCACAGTCATAACAGCGTTTAATCTCGATCGTGCTTGGTCATTGACATTTTAAGTTCGGCGGATGAGGAACTCATATTGCTCACGTCTTGACTTCTTTATTATTTCACAGCTTTTTAAATTAAAATAGACACCTCTTTAGTAACAGAACGAGGTCAACCCGTGTCAGAAGAAACAACCAAATTTACACTCATTTGCTCTTGTTTCTCAAGTTTACACTGATTTCAAAACTAACTTTGAAATTTCTACCTTAAACACGATTTTTTAGAAATGCTAATCGTGTATAGAAAGCCTTTAATTACTTTCTACTACAGTTTTGGAAACCGTATAAGTCTCATGCAACCACTGATGTGTAAAAAGGACTGGATCGAGCTTCCGATCATTTCCAACAGCGAAAAATTTTAGTCACGAGTACTGGTCCCCATTAATTAAAAAAGCACGCTTTACGTAACATTGTTTATAAGCTTTTTTTGATGGGGACTTAAATGGCGTCCAACCACTGACCTCACTTTGAGACGGGAGATGCTCGATCCAGTGTTTCTCAGAGATCAGTGTATTCAAGTTGATATGATGTGTAGTGAGGGTAGGAACCATATTGTTTGGCAGTTAAACAGGAAACTTGTGCGCGAATTTATTCTTTCAGTCCCCCATGCAATGTGTTTCAGACAAATTGTATTAAAATTTTCAGACATGCCTATTTCTAATAATCTGTAACACTGCTCAGAAAATAGTATTTTTAAAAGTGGTCATGATTATACTATGTTAATCGTTTGCGACAGCTTTAGGAGGGAAAGTAGAAAATAAGATTTAAGGAGGATGTTTGCAGGTCACATTGCAATTAGGGCAGTTCATCAAACTTCGAAAAATTGGTTTTTGATTTTTACCGTTAGTATTTGCTTGCATAAATCCGAATCGATAATCGATAATCACGGGACTGGCAGTGTCTAATGTATGTCAAATTTCGTGCTTGGCCCTAGTACCTATACCCGGATGATTCCGTTAAGTTGGCTCTGAAGGTTTACCTTTTACTTACTCTTACAAATGCACTAATCATAGTCATGCTGTGCAATCAGACACTTCTTCGGTTGGAATACCGTCCATGTAAAGTAAAAGGCAACGCTAAGAAAAGGCAAATACTTACAATGATTTTGCCAGACTCAAGACTCCATACAGTTAATAGAAGAAGGAAAGTTAAAGTGCCTAGCCGGAAGAAATTAGTATACCCATTAGCTTCAGCTCAGGGCTGTATCTACGATTCTGAAAAGGGGGTGGGGGGCTGGGGGAGGTGTCGTTGTTTGTGTAATAACATTTTATCAAGTGGATACATAGGCTGACAGGCTCGTTTTTCTGAGACACATTTCTAAGATGATTACTACAATGAACGACCAGTGGTAATATATTACTACTTTACTTACTTACTTACTTAAAGTGCGTAGGCCCGTGGACCCCTAGCTCCTTCCACATCTTTGCACCACCTGACTCGGTCCTGTGCTTGCCGGAATGCTGTGGCCAACGCAGCCCAGCTTCCTTCCTCACTTGATCATGCCATCTCATAGGTGGTCTACCTGCTTGACTGCTGCACTGGCAAAGCTTTCTGTAGGTCGTTTAGCTACGTGCCCAAACCAACGCAGTCTTCTTGTTCTAATGATGTCCAGTATGTGTTAGACACCTAGCTGCTGTCTAATTTTCTTATTTGATATTCTGTGATATCTGGTACACTGGAATCATGAAATCAATGAAATAGTTGTCTAGGCATCAATTATTCGACCCGTTCGGCCGAAATAGGGCAGAATTTTGCCGCTCGTTCCATTCTGCCAAATTTTTCTGAATCGAGGCTTTTGTTTGGCCGTCATCCTAGTTTTGCATCTGCCACCTCTCGTCTCTATTTATTCTACGTCATTTAATTTGTAACACTGACAATTGTAAGTGGCCCGGAGCTGACTGATAGTCGAGATGAAGAGAGAGACCGAAACGGGGCGCTAAGATGAGTTTGATTAGACATGAGGTAGCAGGTATGAACAAGTGACACAAGATCACCGGTCGTGGAAGAAAGTGTAGGGCCATAGTGGCATGACAGGCAGAGAATGATATAAAATAGGGGCCGCCCGAGGTGACATAGCGTATGCGAATTTGGAGGTTAAGTTGCAACCAAACACCGCCGACTCACAAAAAAAAATTTTTAAAGTGGCCTGCTATGTTGGAGAAACTGATCTTTTGGGGCCTGTGAAATTGTAGGGCACGCGGTGAGTGTGGATCATGTAAAACAAAATAGACCTCCAGTTAGAAGGGATATCATTTGCCAGCAGGGCCGTAGCATCCAGGGGGGCAGTGGGCATGGCCACAGACCTTTTACCAAATTATTGTCACGTATGAATCCACTTATTATGTCTTGCTTTGCTTTTGTTAAGAATTGTTATTGTGATTCTGGTCACCAAATGACTTGATGGAGCTCGCGTTTACTTAATATAAACAACTAATCCTCCTCTTGCATGGCTACTTAGTAGGCCCACACCATCCTCGTGATTGAGAGCATCTTGAATTAGCAAAGTTAATGAGCAATGTTTAACATTTTTGCCCCTTTAAATGATCTTTAGGATATCAATAAAATAGACCCGGGCATTGCTAACTGTGTACTATAGAAGATGATATCAGCTTTTAATCATAGACAAAAACAATTCAAGGTCAGTACTCCAAAACGAAGCATAAGTAATCTGTCTTTAAGAGTTGACCACACGTGGGCCTCACCTGGATATTCTGATTGCCGGTCTATGATGATGATACGGTTTTAACGCCGCGCACTCCCCTTTGCAGGAGCTAGGGCGGTACCCATATACATTGGACTTTTCGGAGCATAGAGCACTTTAAGACCGGATGCCCTTACTGACGTCGCCAATGGCCCTTCCAGGATGTGGACCCTGACCCTCTTGAACTGAAGGCGAGGAACGTATCCACTGGATCATGGCGGCTCGACCTAATATTCAAGAAATAAAATGTGTGTTTATAGACAGTTCTAATTGCAATCTCAGTTATGTGAGTGATAAATTAACTTGTGCAAGCCTTTTTTTGCCAGTAAACGGGTATACACGATGAGAGGAACGTGTTTACTTCAATCGAAAGCATTTTCATCACTTTTACTCATAGCCTGCAACTTGTTCATTACTTCTTTTTGTTACCATTGTGTACGTAGCTTTAACTTACAACTTTTTTGTAGCTATAAAACGTTTTTATCAATCCTTGTGATGCTCGTTTCTGTATAGGTGTGCAATGACATGTATCCAACAAGGAGCTAGCGCAATATGCGATGTCTGTTGGCCCGTAACAGTGCCACAATTGGATCAGTACAAGGAAAAGTAAGATTCCAAGAATGTTTGCAGTATTGATTGGTGCTTACGATTGTCATATGTACGATCACGTATAATTCTTAGCTATATATGAGTAAATCAGGGTGTTGTACTTTGGATGCCCGTAGTTTAAGACGTGCTGATTTTGAGGGGATGTGACATCTCCAAGGGAAAGAAGTGCAAAAAATTTCATTGTGGAATGATGGGAGGAGTGTGTTAGCAAGTCTCAAAGTATATCGTGTACATTGTTTGTCAGTAAGTGACGGGTTTGTCTACAATAATGTGCACTGTACATGAATAAGAAGGCTCGATTGAAAGTTCGCGTGGAGAGAAGAGCGGACTCACGTAGAGATGGAGGGGTGGATCGATGTTCCACCTGTTCCACCACACATGTACCAACATATTATTTAGTTTATTAATTTAATCTTGCGAAGTGATAAGATTTTATTCTTGTCGGGCGATACCGTTAACGTAGTCATGTGACAGATGTGCTTTCCCATGTAGTATGGGACAGTTCTCTTGCTGTCTTAGACAATGAGCCATAACTTTGCTAGACAGTCATCGGTTTTGATGCTTTATCTTTCTTTTCAGATTAAAGTCACAGACATGGCTTTACGAAGGAGAGAAAGAGACCCTAAAAAAACCGAAAAAGAAAAAGGAGTCTGCATTCTTAGTTGCCATCAGAAACGATTGGCAAGGAGTTGCCTACTTGATGCTACAGATGGGTGGCCTTCCATGCATCGATGCATTTAAGGTAAATTATTTAATCGTAAAGTAATGCCCTCCATTTCGAAATATTTAAGTTCCTAAGTGAGTTGAATCCATGAAAATGAAAAGTTGCGGTTCATTAAGTTTTATCATTCAACGTCCGTCGCGTAGAAGGGGACTTGCTTACTAGGGGATCAGTCTAGCCAACTTGAAGCAAAAGTGTATTTATTTATGTTATGAAGCATATCCCACCTACTACTTTTGTGATGAAAATTTAGGTCCATTACAATTTGATAATGAACCTACTTATTTGGGCATTGATAATTCGGAAGACGTAAGCAGAAAATGCCAAACCTCAAATTTCCCCGATTGTTGTCTCTGTGACTTAAATTTCAAAAGCCGTATCGCTAGGCGGAAAATTTTTGTTGTATTATTGTAGCTGAAGCGGAAAAATGTAGCGTTTCGAAAAGTAGAATTCATTTCTATTTTTTGTTGGTAGCCGTTGAAGCTAAGCAATCAAATGGTAAAAAATTGTAAACAATTTATGTCTGCTCAGAGTATTTTGTAAACAGAAGGAATACTGTTTAAGTTAGAAGGGATATTCAGAAATGAGAAATATTCCTTTAGATGTAAAATTAAACTTGAGGAAATAAAACAGCTTTGGTTTTTTATCCCCTTTGCTGCCCCATACTGGACCACACATCTCAAGTAGATAATACTTGGCGAATAGAGAGCGAGCTGTTGCACTAGTTTTGGAGTCGAAATACACAGTACTGTATATATAACGCAGTATATTCTGAATAAAAAGTAAGCAAGAAATACAAAAATTTGTTTTCATTAAGTTGCTTATGTGCCATAATTTTTTCATATAAGTTGCATTTATTTGCTTGATTTTGGAACCAATGAAATGTGAAATAATTTTATGATCTGATGTGGGTCCGAACCCGGGATCACCTGCAACAGACAAAATATTTACATTTAGCTGTTATTTATACTAAACCACATGCAATGTCACACTGATTTCAAATTAAAACTGCGTCCAATTGGGAATCGATGGTACCGTCTGTAAGCGAGTTCTTCTCGAATTCAGACTTTGTGTGACGTACCTCTTCAATTCACGAAAGTGATTTAGGTGGCGCTCCGCCCCGCAGTTTCTGGTTACGGCATGGAGCTTCACATTCAGTAAGACGCAGCGTAAAAACCCGCTGTGTATTAAGTCTCAACGTGGTAACTGGGAACGTCAGGAGTCGCGGAGTTCAGCTGGTATCACACTCATTTGACTATGAACCGCACCTGAAAATAAATTATATTTTTTATTCTCATTCTTATGTATGCTCGTTATAATTGTGTATTCAAGCAACGCAATGGGTTTCATACTTCGCCCTATTTTAATTTTTTATTATAAAAACCAAAATGACATTTACCAGTTCAAACCACATCGGCAACGCGGAATAAAGCGCTGAAAGTCATAAAACATTTCCTTGAATCTATTCAGCTAAGGGATAATAATTATGTTCGTTTCGATTTCTTTCCAACCATACCGGGGCACAATATCCTGTCTTCCCACCCTTCCCACCTGGACATCTCTGTCCCACGCGGAGAAACTTTCTTTTGTTTAATGTAAGCTAATAAAACTTTATGGATACGAACGGGGGAAAATTTTTAAAAATGTAGAGGTGACAAACCAGAAACAGCACCCACTACCGGACGTGTATGTAGTAGGCTGTTCCCTTAGGAAAAGTGGAAAAGGACAGAAAAGTAGAAAGACCGAATTTAAAATTTTTCCTTATTTCGAAGCCTGTACTACTATACAATAGTAACCCTACCAACACTATATTTGTGATATATTTATAGAGAAAACCCACGCATTCGTGACGTGCTGCTCTACCAACTAAGCTATGATGACCCGGTGATAACATTGTTCACTTTTCTCTAGTCGCCACATTAGCTCCTGAGACTCCACCAGTGGACATCGCATCCAGCTCTCCGCAATTTGGAGACCAGTCTCTTCGTGCAATATAACTTGACTATAAAAGGGCTGCCATCCGGCCCATCATGCTGTCCACAGTCAATTGAAAATAGAAAGAAATAGAAATGCCTAAATGGCTAGTATCTCTTCAAACTTGATATTTTCGAATTTTCTCTTCTCTATTATATAATTTAAGCAACAGTAACAGTGATATTAAATCTTTGGCTTTATGTGTGCCTTGTGCATGTTTATCTCATCATCATCATCAGGTGGGGCGTTGAGCTCGGATTCTTCCGACCAGTTCCTTCCATCTCTCTCTATCCGCCATTATTGTGGGGAGTAGATCTGCATCCAACCCTATGTCATCAGATAACCGGTTGATATAGGTGCGTGGTGGTCTGCCAATGCTTCTTTTCCCGTTATTGGGTGCCCATAGCAATACATCACTTGCCAGTTCAGCCTTGTTTCGCCAGACGTGCCCTGCAAGTGGCAGCCTGCGGTCGACGTCACGAATCGTTTCCGTGACTCGTGGCACGTTGCCATAGAGACGATTGTTTGTTAGGTGATATCTAGAGTTGAACAGATGCTAAATCTACATTTTGTATACATTTTGTATACTGGTATCTTACGATGCATATATGCAAACTTCAGGGCAAATGTGAAATAAGGGATTACGAGTGTTTACACCCTATGTAATTTGGTTTTACTTGTAAGTTGTTAACAATCGAAACAATCACAGAAGCTATTTGTAGAACTGTAATCATAATAAGATAATCAAATCCAACTGAGTAGGTAAAGATTGAGAACAAAATCATCAACAAATCAGCACCAAAAACATGTCGGTTCAGTTGTTTAAGAAGTCCACCAGTGAGTTGCATTAACCAATAATTCAGTTTAGATCACACTAGAAAACATTCTAACATCGCTACAATATACAGATACAATACTGGCACTCCGTTAGGATTTATGATGTTGAAACCTCTGCACAGCTAAGAGTTTTCAAATTATGTGTTTTTAGAGGGTAGGAAGTGTGGAATTTATGAAGGACAAAAACTGTTTGAGCTGAAAACCAGTACCTATTTTATGTAGGAAATCTGATTTGTGAGAACCTGGCGTGAAATCTGCTCCATTAGAAAGCCCCATCCAAATTGTGTTACATTGTGTATACTAAGGTTTATGTATTGCGGCAGATAAGTGTACAAATCTGGCCTGGGTAATAGGCCGAAGCTATGTTGAGAAAGTACGAGAAGCAAAGCATAGAGTACTAAATAGTCCTGATAGCAAAGATGCATGTTTAATAATCATGTATCTAGCACAAATGTAAAAAGTGTGTACGTCAAAATGTTTATTTTTTGGTAAACATACTTTTGTTTTTGCCACGTAACGAACGTGCGTAACCAATCGAGGGTCTTCATGTAAGCTGCAAAAAATTGGAGAAAAGAAAAGAAGAATAGAGGAAGTAGCTCGATGTCGTTTTCCATTTTAGGAGCAAGTAAGTGTGGCTAGTAGACAAAGGTATGAAAATAATAAAATCCTTCTCTTCAAACTGATTTTTGGTTTGCGGACTACATGAAGAGAAATCTCTTACCTCCTGTCAGTGCCCCATAACTTCTTCCTTCTCTGGTTTCCATAAATTTTATGTTCTCCTCATATTCTTGCTTTTTCAGGCTGCTCTTCAGGCGAATAAGTTGCAATTGTTGTGGACAATTTTGAAGAAACAAAGGAAAAATGAACCACTTTTTGCTGTTGATGAGAAAGAGGCTGGATTGTTGCACATCCTTGCTACATATTCAATGAATTGTAGTGGTGGCGCAAAGAATTGCAATGATGTATGTTGTTATTAATGTATTTGTTTCTGGACTAGCACATTTCCAGCTTCTGTATTTTCTATTCTAGCATTTGCATATTTAGGGGTTTTTTTGCTCGTTAAAGCAGCTGTTCCTTTGATTTTAATTTTCTTGGTGATTCATCATTTTCACCTTAGGCCATGCAAATATTCGGCAAGAATAAAATAGCAAGGGTACTTTATCCGCTAGCGTAAACGTTAGCCAATATATTGCCTCTCATTTGTCTCGTATACACTCCTTCACTCCACCACCCACCCACTCACTCACGCGCCCACTCCCCACGCACGAACTAACTCGCTCAATAATTGCCTTCTCTCCCTCCCCTTCCTCCTCCCTCATTAACTCCTTCACTCATTCAGGCACGCACTCTCCTCCAGACTGACTGACTGACTGACTCGCTCACTTACTTACTTAACTCACTCACTCACTTACTGAACTCATTCACGCACTCAACTCACTCACGCACTCACTCACTCACTCACTCACTCACTCACTCACTCACTCACTCACTCACTCACTCACTGATTTCACTCACTCACTTACTGAACTCACTCACTCACTTACTGAACTCATTCACTCACTCACTCAACTCACTCACTCACTTACTTGCTGAACTCACTCACACACACACACACACACACACACACACACACACACACACACACACACACATACTCACACACTCACTCACTCACTCATGCACTCATTCACTCACGTGTTCATACTTACTCATTCACTCATTCACTCACTCATTCACTCATTCACTCACGTGTTCATACTTGCTCACGCACTAACTTTCACCACACACTGATTCGCCGACTCGCGTATTCATTTACTTAAAGTTTACAATAGTTAACGCAATTCGTTGCCACAGTGAATATTCAGAGCGTCTTGATAAAGCAATTTTTTACTTTTGAATGTTAGCAGTAGTATTTGCCTTCTTACCCATGACTTTAAACCCCAAGTTGCTATGTTGTATGTTGCATTGACTCTCTTGATTACTATGTATTGCAGGTGGCTAGACTCCTAATAAGTCGAGGGCTATTAGCGAATACTGTGGATTGTGACGGTGCAACGCCTCTGCATTATGCAGCCTACAATGGTGACTACAATCTGTGTAAGATTTTAATTGGTAAGTTAACTTAGTTTTCTTATAATTTACTAGGAGATGCGTATAACATTTGGAAATCTTTGTAACATTTTTAACACAAAGTTGTGTAATGTCACTTGTTAGACAATGGTTTAGACTTACGGTGCCCATGGTCTTTAAATTTTCGTACTCAGTGGTAAGTGAATGGTTGGATCGTGTGCTGGACCAAGGTCTCCTTATATAGTACAAGTCGTGACAGAACGTGTTTTTCACTATGTTATTCTCGACGAAAATTTGATTTTTGTAAACAAAAATAAACATATTCGCAAAATAGTTCTGTTAAGAACTTGAAAATGCTTTGCTGTGCATCCCAAAATTGCTCTAATATGATAGGAGTGCTGATTATCATAGAGTGTATAGGTTTCCAAGTGGAAACAGAAATGATAAAAGGAGGAAGAGATGGGCTATCGATTGTAGGAGAAAGAAGTGGAATCCACCAATGTCAAGGTATCACTACGAGGCACTTTAAGAGGTTATCCTATCGTTTAATGATAAGGGATAATAAATAAAGCAAGAGTTTGTAGGCCTCTTCTATTGCTTTGGCTGTATCATGATTCCCATTTTCTCTTGGTATCGCAATGAAGATGACTCGCAAGTTCTGATTATTTATGCTGCACTGCAATAGTTACACATTCCTGTGGAAAAGTAGTCCACTGTAAGGAGTTACAGTGTAAACAGTTACTCGCCATCTTGCTTAATTCACGAATAGCATATATTTTCAAATAAAGATAACCGAAATAATTTGATGATATAATGCGAAAGGAAAGTTTGACGGCACGATTTTTAAAATATTTGAATTACGGAAAAAATACTTAATAGTCATATAGCCCTAGTAGTGAGAACGTCAATGGCCAAAATTGAGAGTCTTACCTTTTCTC
The DNA here is from genome assembly GCA_010016065.2 of Carybdea cf. marsupialis auct. non (Linnaeus, 1758). Classification (NCBI taxonomy): domain Eukaryota; kingdom Metazoa; phylum Cnidaria; class Cubozoa; order Carybdeida; family Carybdeidae; genus Carybdea; species Carybdea cf. marsupialis auct. non (Linnaeus, 1758). The sequence continues at coordinate 10,074 of JAAAKL020018732.1, forward strand.
AACACTGAGATACCAGGTTTCAAAGTTTTACATCTCTTTAA
>JAAAKL020018733.1:0-10113 GCA_010016065.2 Carybdea cf. marsupialis auct. non (Linnaeus, 1758)
GGCAATACACAGCTCACCATTCTTAATAATCCATATCTTGTATCCACATTATCAATCACAGTTCTTCAACAGATATTGTATTTTACATCTATGTAAGTATATAATATATACTTATACAAGTATATACATATATAAGTATACAAGTATATATGTGAGTGTCAATATAAGGAGGGGGGTTGAAGAAGCCAAAACTATACCTGAGTGAAGGTTGCATCATATCAGTATAACCTAACAATGCCAATGTTATGTTACTGTTAGTATGATAGTTTGTCACATTAGCTCCCACAGCATTATCTGTTTTACATAGTACCAAATGCTACATAATTTTGCCCATGTGATTGGAATATTAGCATCTCTTAATGTTGTATTGTAATGTATAGCAAAGTTGATAAATTATTTATTTTTTGGTATTGTCCTCTAGGATGAAATCTCTCATGTTTTGTTGTCTCTTCTTTTCCCTGTCTTTTCTCAAATTCTTATTTTTCCATTTTCCTCTCTTCTTTGTGTTATTCACTGACAATGTTTCCTCTTTTGCTTTTAAATCATTATACATCTATCAATTTAAAGAGTGTAAAGAAGGGGGTGGAAGATGGAGTACTACCGTATGGCGGTAGGTGGTCATGGGTATAGTAAGCAAAGGCTGATCAGCACCTTGTGCCATTGATTCTACTGTACAAAACCAAAGATAAGGACGTTTCTTAAAGATGTACAGGAAACAACAGAGAGGGCATCATTCTGGGGCTGGTTGAAGAGAGAGGATGAGTCTTGGCTTAAAAGGTAGCAGTTGATACCGGTGCCCAGTCACCAGCTCCAGGTGGAGAGGGCCTGCCATTTCAAAAATGTTGTTGAGGAAAAGGGGCCGAAACTGTGAAGTGGTTCCTCCTGATGATGGTGTGGCACCGTATCTGGTTGCAGAGCTGTCAGCTGTAAAGCACCATAGTGGATGTTTGTCATTTTCTTTCTTTTGCTTTAAATTATTATGCATCTAGCTATTAATTCAGTCATCTTTTGGGCATTTGATACCCTTTATTTTAACATGCATTACTGCAAATAGACAAGTGCAATGCATACTTGCAACTTGATTAATATTAAGCAGTCAATACTACTTTTATTATACTACCATGTAGGATGAATTCCTTGATGTTATATATTGGCTGAGACAGATCATAGCGGCAATTACTGGAATTGCTTGGGGAATTGTGGCCATTCAGGGATTGCTTGGCATTATTTTGTAAGTATTATCTATAAAAATTACTTGCTTTATGTTGAGTTACATTTGTAACTATTAAAACGTCTTATGATGTCCACCACATACATTTTAAGGATAACTCAGTTAAAGACCTGTTTCGATCCTATGAATTTACAGAGTAGCTTTATCAAAACACAGATGTCTGTAACTTTGTTTTGTCGATATCGGTTTTCTTCTAACTCCTAAAGAAAAAGTTGTTTTTTTTAATCAGAATGATTGAGCTTGAAAGAGAGCAATGTTTTTAAATGGTGAGGAATACACCGTTCCAGATTTGTCCCCAAAGCGAAAAGGAGACAAAATTGCAGAATCTCCCTCAAACAAACAAACAGACTACTTGACTGAACCTGATGAACAAGAAGAAACCGTGAAACTAATTGGGTAAACTGCTCTACTTTCGTTCTTTAGCAGTCGGGCCCATGATAAGTCTACCGCGAAAAATGTTTGCTGCATGCTCAAGTGTGTGGTAAAAATCCACGGCTTCTAGAAGCCCGGCATAGACTACATTTAGGCCTATTCATGGAGGCAAACCTAAAGGGACACATTCTGGACAAAGATGGTGAGGGCAAAGTGCGCTTTTCAGAAAAGGTTTTGACAAAATCCCTAACAAAAACATCGCTTGAAGTAGGCGTGCGTACGTTGCGAATCAAGGCCGACAGAAATCGTACACATAAGATATAATTCACAGGAGAATCTACTCTTTACCCCGTGGCCGAAAACTCACCTGCCTTCTAAAATCTATGTAAACTAAACATGAGAATATCAAAATAAACACTCATCAAAACTATAGTTAGCTGCGAACGGCTCCGTTGGAAGGCGGATGGAATTCATGGCCTTCGATGAAATGTGGGATAATAGCTCTAAATGTGCAATATTTTCCGTACTTTCATCACCAGTAGGCTGATTTGAAACCTCTGTTGGCGTGTAAGAACACGGTAAGATATCTTGTATCTACTTAATGACTTTATTATCAACAAAAGGTGTGTAGTGATGAAATAGTGTCTTTCAGTTCAAACTTCACCGACAAGTCATTTGGATTCCTGGTAAACGCGTTGTTGTCACCCCTCATTCATTGATGATTTAAAATTGGAGTGGATAGCTCCTGCTTCTGAATCAGTTGTGACTTGTATTATGCCCCTAAGCTTTCACTCCTGATTTATGTCAGTTTTCTAGTACTACCTTGTTGGCCCTAAATGGTGTCATTTTTTGGCGACCTGCGTAAAATGGGTCGAAAAATGGGCCGAAAAATGTCAGTTTTTAACTGAAAGTGGTGTTATGTCAATTTTGCTAATATATAATATTTTGCTATAGATCTTACGCTTCCAATTCCCTTTCCCATTTCTAAAAGTCATGAAGCAAGGCTTAAGACATTCAAAACAAGTGCACTAAACGCTTAAGAGAGGTACACTGATTTTGACTGACTAAGGTGTAGTGGGATTTATAAGAAATAGAGGTGAAGCCAGATGCTGAATAATTGGAAAATAATGATGACGATATTGTTACTCTAGATTGAAATATCAAGAATGGTGGTAAAATATGATAGCAATTGGAGCTTTTTTTTCTTATTGTTCGTATGTCAAATTTAAATCAGCGTTAAATGTGGGGTGGCGGAATAAGGGCCAGCGTTAAATTTGGTATGTAACAAAGTATGTTGTAAATTGGAGCTGCTATCATCTTAAAAAGAAAGATATGTATTACACGAGTCTAGCAGCAATCTCTTCAAATCTGACTTTGCTTGACGGACACTGAGAGGCAAGCAAATTTTTCGCCAAAATTCCCTCATCTACCATAGTTGTGGGTTGATTAATGTTGGCAGATCATAGATCTGAGTAGTTTATTCAGATCTATTGTTTGATTGACAAGCTGAAATGGTGTATTAATGTAGATATGAAGGCATTTGTTTTGCGTAATAATAGAAAACCCTAGTCAAAGATTCTGACTCAGAAAATGACTCATTGGAAGGTGGATTAGATAAATGCTTCGGTATCAAGGATGAATATTGAAGTTTTATAAAGGTGTCCGTTTACCTTAAGCCAGTTTTGTACTTGGAAAGTGTGACCTTTGGAAAATTGGATCAGTTAACGCAAAGGTGGGGGGCCATAAATGATGGTCTCTGGGCTCATAACCTATTAAGGTTTTTTTGAGTAAACACTAATTTAGTAACGTCATTGTTCTTATTGCTGACATTGAATCCTTTTAAATGTATATAATATGCATATATACACATTCATATAATGGCCAAATTTACTACGGGATCTGAAAGGATAATGTTGCAGATCACTGCATCAGATGATCCTTAGTATCAGGTACGTCTACTGATTTACAAATGAATAATTGCAAAAAGCGTGTAAAATAAACAATGAGAAATATTACAGTTCAGAATACTTGCAAGACAGGAATCAATGTTTGTTAAATTTTTTGAAACATATACTGATGTCTGAGTTGTTTCTCTGCAGATTTTTTGCTGTCAATTGCGGCTTAGTATATGTATACTTCTCAAAGTATCAGCAAGTTGAGGAAGAAGATTATGGAGGACCTTTAGAGATCATTAAAGAGGGACTTTTTACAGCATTTTCTGTCTTCTTGGTATGTATTTTTGAGGTTTCTCCAGCTTTTGCCAGTGAGTAGGCATCACGTAATGGAATTGAAAAATGAGCGAAATAGTACAAGCCAGGTTTGAAAGTGAAATTTTCATACAAAATTTGGTGCTTGACTCATACTTTTGAAATCGTCCAGAAATGTAATTTTTGACGATGTGAATAGTATCAACCATCTGTCTGGACACAGTGTATATTAGTTTAATTTAGCATCTAGTGGAGGTTTCTCTTGTGTTGTTCACTCTGTAGAAGTGCCTTTTCTAAACAAAGAGACAGCGTTTTTCAATCCCATTACTTGATTCCCTGATTCCTAACTGCATGCTTCCTGTTAGGGGTCGAGGAGGGTGGATGTTCAGTTGACAGTCTTAACCTTGAAACCCAATTAATCGCGTTCAATAGCCCATATGTTGGTGTAATCTTAAGCGAACTTTTATTTTGGTTTCTGAGAAACATAAAAATAGAAACCGATGCTCAATTCGGGACAATTTAGAGGAATATCAAAGAAACTGGAGCCTGGGGAGATTGGAGTTCAAAGACGCATGAAGTGGCCAATCAAGAAACTGGTGTAAGGGCAAGTTTTAGTTTAGCCCTTTTTATTGGTTACATGCTGTTGCAGTGAAATATTCATAGCTGTAGATGGCATCCTAGTGAAGGTGACATGAAGCTTATTATGTACTCTAGATCTTACATATCTATTTATGCCATGAACGGCATAGAAAATATCTGAGATTAGAGTCAACGTTAGACTTGATACCTTTTTATAATCAATATATATAGGTCAATATATTTATGATATCGGCCAATATGGTGAATCTTCTTTCCCCTACCTTTTTGGCAAGATTAATCATTTTATTCCTAGCTGCTCTCAAGAACGCGATCCGTTTTCCACAAGTTTTCCAGATTTTAAATTGTTTTCCAGATTTCAAATCGTTGTCCAGATTTCAAATCGTTATCCAGATTTCAAATCGTCGTCCAGATTTTAAATTGTTTTCCAGATTTCAAATCGTTTTCCAGATTTGAAATCTTTTTCCTTAGAGATCACTAACAGTATGGAAATTAGGGTAGTCTAATTAGAAAGCCAGTAGCCTCTTCTTTCATGCCGATTTTGCCCCCTTGATACAAATATGTGATAGTGGGCCTGAAAGTGTTTCAATAGAATCAATTGCTGGACACCAATGGAAAACTACTCTTTGCTTCTTTTGTCTCGATGTCGTAAGTGTATGGTCACTTATGTACTGAGTGACATATATGACAAATATAATTGGTGCCATGACTGTTTTCTTAAATCAATGCCAAGGATGATAGGTACAGTACGAAGTAGCCAATAGGATATTTACTTGAGTATTCAACCGCAGTTTGTACCCTATTCAGTCTTTTGGGACAGGAGGTGGGGTGGGGGAGTTGTCAAGTAGGTCAACGGTTCTATCTTATGAATGCCTTTACCAATCTTTTTAAAACTTCTGATTTTTCCTTTTATTCAGGAGTGTTTTAAAAGGTATTAAAAATATGCAAATGATGACGTCATAAATCAACCACCACCACCCCTCTACGAACACACCCACATACAACTCAAAACATATACGGCAAAAAATCACTTTAAATAAACCTGTATCTTTTCAAGTCTATTTTACGTTTTGACACTCAACTGTGTGTCGACATTGGGTTTTGAGTTGTTAAGGCACTTGTCAATTTGCCTCCAATTGAAAAGAGGGACTCATATTTGGATAGCAGATAGATTAATTGTTAAGGTGGCAAGTTTCAAGCGTAAGCGACAAATATTCACAGTTATTTACATTAATAAAGTTGCGGATCTACTAGTCCTCCCTCGAGTCCTTATAATCTCAAAATACCCAAGTCTGGACAGGAAAAAATTTTTGGGAAATTTTGTGGAGAAGCTAGTAAGGTCTGTAACTAAAGTTTTAACTACTTTTTAGACGTATAGGGTTCCCGGGAGACAATACCAGATTTCCAGTCGATCTTGTTATCAACTATTAAGATTTGCAACGTGAGGATTTACGTAGAATTCATGCTTAAGAGGAGTGGATTTAAAATGTCAAGTCTGAAGAGACATCAGACAAAAGTGAAATTTGTTACCACCGATTCGTCGTAGCTCAGTCTGTAGTACAACCACTGCTCTCTATAAAACACTGGATCTAGCACCTTCTGTCTCAAAGCGAGGTCAGTCGTTGCACGCCATTTTAGTCACCATCAAACAAGCTTGTAAACAATCTTACGTAACACTGCGGACGTTTCCGCGCTATTTTAACCTTTGTGGGCTAGTAATTGTAACCACGCTTTTTCGCTGTTGGAAGCAACGGGAAGCTCGATCCAGTCTTTTTATAGATCAGTGAGAACAAAGCGTCGCCATTTCATAGTTAGGTGGTTTAAATCGTGGTGGTGACATACTTTCACTTTTCTATTCTACTGTACTTGACTTTGAGCAACAAAAAGAAGCTGTCATGTATTCCACCGTATAAATCAGATTTTTTGCTAAAGAATAAGTTGTCTATTAGTTGAAAGTTTTAATTTATTCTCCCGTTTATTTGTTTCCGTTTACAGGTCGCGTGGATAACAGTGTTTACAGGATGTCATGCCTCGCCGTCTTGATACTCTCTTTCAATTTGCAAAAACCAACGGGTTGGGATACCACGGAGCAGTGCCAGTGGCACAGCATCTAAAGAGCTGCAGCCAGGGAAAATATTAGCATCCTGTATACTCTAAAGGAGACACGATATGTTGATCTTTTTCTCCTGTCCACTTTGGAACCCTTTAGGCAAAAGTAAAACAATGCAACACGTATAGGTCAACGCGGACGTAAAATTTAGCGGCCCCGATCTGACGAATATTTTTGTTTCCATCTAAGATTTGCTCCGGAAAGCTGAAGTTATCGTGATTGTCTTCTAAACGAATAGGTGTCTGACAATGCTTGGTTTACTTCAAGCGATGTATAAATGATATTTAAGCAGTAATATTTCTGCCAGGGAAAAGGTAGATGACCCTTGGTTGCACAATTCCATTTCAGTTTTTAAGTTTCAGTTAGTGTTTACGATGTAATTTCGTATGCGAATAATACTCTGGCATCCCAGCTGCTTTTCGAAGAGTTGCTGTCATAACATATGACGCCTTAGTGATGTTTATTTACTTTTTCTGTATTTGATGCCAAGTTACTTCCTCGTGTAGTGCATTTCAATGTCATTATTGTCGTTCTCATCCATAGAGACATTATGATGATCACAATCATTGTCACTATTATCTAGATCATGATCATCGAATTCGCCCAGTTGTTTCTCCAGTTTCTGCCACTTCGCAGAGGCTTACATGAATGATAACTCAGTTGCGGTTGTAGTGGGCCAACCGTTCTTTTTCCCCGGGCTGCGTTGGGGTACAGCTCTTTGATGCCAAGAAAAATAATATTTGTATGTACTCAAATTGATCTCATAGAAGTAAGTTGAAAACTAGACCGATTGGAGGGAATACAGCCCGTCTATACCCGTTGATGCACTATCACGCGTAAAATGCATTGCGGTGCGATACTTTCTTTATTCAGCCCAGAACGTAGCACACTCCATATCTCCATTGTCAATGTAGTATAGGCGTGTCTGGTTAACTTTGTGATCCAATGAGCATAGTTTTAAAAGTTTTATTTTGGAAATGGTTGTTTAATTTACTCATTACGCCACGAAAGCAGTTTTGAAGTGATTTTATCAAATCTACAAGTTCGAAATTACTTAGTGAGAGCAAGAGTTGCATATTGCTTGCCCGAAGAAGTTGGAGTTATGAAAGTGAGGAAGTCTTTATTGGTTGCTAGATTATCTTGATTGACATCTCTGGTAGTCTCCCATTTACAGGAAATGTAATCAGTTACACAAATTTCAGATTCTGATTATTTATTGAAACGTCCGGCACCTAAGAAAAAAATGTTTAATTCCAGATCGATAAAGAACTGCTTTTCTAACACTCTCTCAGCCTAAGTACCAATAACTCACAGCTGTCACCTCAAACTGTGGGTGTTAAATAGATCGTCCAGGAAAGATATGAACCTTAATTTAGACAGTTTCTGTGGATGACTTCCAGGCCCAGATCTTGCTGATGAAAGAGGAAACTAAAGTTGCTTTTTGGTTTTAATTTTATAATCCGCGTGGACCACCGTACTAGTTCTGCCAGACGTTTTCCCCAGACAGTAGCCAGCACAAAGTTTAATGTTAAGTGGGTATCCCCCAACTGATCTAAGACAGCGTATTAGTAGCAAGACATTCACTTCCCCTTAACACATTTGAAGTCATGTTCCTGCAAACAGAAATCCGGTTCGCTGTCAACCAACTAGTTTGCGTATAAGTTATATGTTTCTCGATAACTCGTGCGACACAAAGCATGTCACTTCAATCAGAGATGTGAAAAGGTATTACCTTACAACTTATAAGGATAGAAGTAGATTGTAACGCACTTTTGAAAGTAAATACGTTAATAGAGAGAGTTTTAAAATCCATGATTTATCGGGATTTTTTTTCAAAAGTGCGTTACAATCTACTTCTATCCTTGTAAGGTAATAACTTTTTGTCGTTTACTTCTGCAAGTCGACCTCAATGTTGGCCTACTGTGACCAATGGCGAGTGAAAATGTGCATGAAAATAAAAAGTAGCGGAAGTAAAGTCATTACCCAACACGACTTGACCTTGATTTCAATATGCCATTGGTTAGTAAGCGTTGAGAGTGTACGCAAGGATGTTATCCATCACTCATTAAGATTGGCCATTTGCAACTATATTACGCTCTCTCTCACTCGGGTAACCATGCGTGATTGTTGTATGCACTTAACAAGTTATGCTTGACCTTTACTCGCCACACAAACCATTCTATACTATCGTTTATGTACAGCAGTAGGACAATAAAGCTGTCGATTCGATTTCATCTGAACATCCTTCCTTGGAGGGGGGAGGGGGGAGGAGTGCATGTCTCAATGCTGTCAATCAGCCATTGCAGTTATTAATTCAGATCTTTTCAAACTGGTTTCCTCTGTGATGATTGACTTCAGTGTGATATAAGGGCGGCCAACTTATCATTTGCATCAGGAGACCAAAGTAGACATTGTCCTGCAGGCTCATCATAGGTTCAACTTTCTACCCCCGGTAATTTCAAGTAGCAATAAATGTACAACTACACAGAAATGGAAGGTACTGACGTAGGTTGGTTGGTGTAAGATACAAGGGAAAGAAAAGCCACGACAACGGTTACCAGCTGTTTCACTGTAAGGGATTATTTTACACACCACCAGGCAACCATCGAAAAAATCGCTACCAGTTAAAACTTCTGACATCCCTTTGTTTTTTAAAATCTAAGATAAAGTTTGAGTGAGTTAGTTGTATACACTAATTTGTAATAGTGTCGTTAAGATTTACTGTATTTATACAAAAGGTTTCTCAACTTCTCAGCTGACATCTGCATTTTTAGTTTTATAGATGGTATAGATGGATTTCGCTGGAAGTTTCTTTACGCGGGGGCCAGTTTGCATGAGTTCTGTAGTTTTGTGACTCCCCAAGTTTTCCATGATTTTGCCGAACACAGAATCGATCATCAATTTAAAGAAGTCTTTGTTAAAGGAATTTTCCGCTTTGGCTCGCATGGCGGTGCTGTAATCGGTGTAGGGGCTAAGCCAGGACTCTTGATGGGAACATAAAATCTTGTGGATTCTCCGCTGTTGAAGCCCATGTTGCAGATGAAACTTTAAGGCACGATAGTGCACCAGGTAGTTTTTCTTGTTCAAAAGATTAGGGGTGAGTTTCCTGTTGGTTGAGAGGGGATTTAGTCGTAAATGTTGGCATCAGCCGGTCGGTGAAGACTGAGACATAGCCCATCCATATAAATTGTTAGCATCGAGATAGATGTGGTAGTTGTGCGGTTGGGGAGGGTCGTATGTAGGTACAATGGGATTTTTAGCTTTGGAGTAACAATGTGCTATCATAGCGACCCTGCCGTAGTATCCGTTGTATGAACAAATACATATCGGGTTCATTGGAGAGATCCATTTCTACGTCAGTCTATAGCAATGCAGCCTGGGATGCAAGCCCAGGACTTGTGTAGCTGTGAGTGGGATCCACAAAGATGACTTCATTTATGACACCTCGTCTCCCTTGTTATATGAGAAACTACGAGAAGACTTCGAAATCCACCAGACTGGTGGGCGGTTCCACTGATATCTAAAAAAGACTGGATCGAGCTTCCCATTGTTTCCAGCTACGAAAAAGTGTAGTCACGAGTACTGGCCCCCATTAG
>JAAAKL020018734.1:0-10113 GCA_010016065.2 Carybdea cf. marsupialis auct. non (Linnaeus, 1758)
AAAGTCTTCGTTTTCGGTGTGGGAGATCCTGGGTTCGATCCGAGCCAGCGCCGTAAATATATGTATATATATCGATGGATATAGATAGATAGGTCGATCGGTAAATAGATTGATAGATCCATCGATCGATCGATCTGTCGAAGATGTAGAGATTCCTCGTTAGGTAATTATGAAGTCAGATACTTCACTCCGTCTTTGAAACTCAGTGGTTTAAAAGTAACGGCCCCAAATGACAGCCAATCTTGGTTTCCTTTTTAGGTTAACAGAAACTTTGGTAAAATTGATCTACCACTATGCATTCTGGGAACTGTTAAACAGAATATACTTCTAGGAAGTTCATTTTAGCAACTTATATACTGGTAGGCTTTATATGTCGCACTGGGAGTGATAATGAGATAACGTTTCTGCATACAATGAAACACTTGTATCATTGGTCTTTTGTCTGATGCTTTCACTGCACTCTTTTGAGTTTTTCGTTGTCAGTGATAAGAAAGGGTAAAAAATAAAACCGTATTGAAATGAGAAAATGATGTATGGGTATAGGTGTTTTCGATACTTAACTATACTGTTCCTTAAAACAAGCATTCTTGACTGCCACCCTAGGGCGTCTGGATAGATAGTAACAGCCCGTTTCATGTTAAATCAGGTGAACGATAGAACCAATACTCCCAACTTCATAAGTGTTTTTGTGTACACCAATTTCTCTCCGTTGAGACCTCGTAACTTATCCTTTACATGCTTATGAACAGAGTAATCTCTTTTAAGCACTAATACTTTACTTTCACCATGTTCAAGGATGAAGCCACACGGGAACAGGGTTACTTTTCCTCTTCAGATAACAATCTGATTAGTCCTGCAGTCCTATCTCTCGAAACATAGATTTCCCACTCCACGAGAGCAGATGACAGAATACAGTACCTCCAGGATCGTGGCATGCAAGTTCAGGGTCGGTTTGAACTCACGACCCTTGGATTATGGGTCAAACGCTCTACAACTATGCCATTCCTGAGTACAACTATTCTTCCAGGCAATTTTATGTCTTGCTAATCGTACACCATAATCGTTCAACATATTAACACTTATATGCTGTTGTTAAACATTAACTTTCAGAAATAATTGACAAAATTGTAAGTCATTTTTGGTCATCTTTGTTATCCTATGTTTCATTGTAATCTTAAGAAACATTACGGCAACTATAAGAAAAGGGAAATGTATGAGAATTCTAAATGTAAGTGAACAAATTTAAATAGTAATGACCCATCACTAAGTTTTACAAAAGGCTTTTCAATATTCTATAATCGAATATAGCAGCTGCAAACATGCATCAAGTCTTAAACAAGATAGTGTCTTGTAATAACATTTAGTTAAGTAATAATGTTTGCGTAATTCACAAATGCGGGTTTCTTTTTCACACCCCCCACCTTCTATCTATTGGGACCCCGTGTAGGGGAAAGTGAACTCATAAGAAGACCAGTAATGCAGTAATAAACGAATCCATGATGTCTAGGTAAAACCGGTTATAATCCAGACATCGTGATATGAAAAGCTAACACTAAACTGATAATTAACACCTCAAAACAATAAGACTGACTGCATGGTCTACTAAGTCTCTGATTGGCTAAATGTTCAACCACAGGGAGCTGACATCCATTAGTTACAAATCAAAAGAACCGTGACACCCCAAATGCAGAAAACTAACAGAAATGCCCCCTTTTTCGCGTTAAGGGCAGCGCAACATCAACGATCATGGAGATGGAACGTGTTGTCATTTAACAAGCCTGTTGTCGTTGATCATATATTTAGAGATCGAAGTGATTCATCAATGAATCTAAGATTTCTAATACACTACACAACATTTCCCTGCAATGTTTACATGCTCGTGAATGTTTTAATGAAGTCTGATTTAAAAGAATACCACAAAGTTTGAATGACTCAATAACTCTATACAAAAAAAGCTCATTTCCATTATAGGCATCGTATCTCTCTTCAAAATACTTATGTACAAGTATATCTGGCCCACGGGAGAGCTAATCAAAGCCCGGGTTTAACATGAAAAACAATTTTAGTTGGTGCTTCATGGCAGACATGAAGAAATCTAACCCTACCTATGCCAGACACTCGATGCTTTACTAGACCCACCACTCCATAATACCCTAGAATCGGAGCATCATCTTCTCTATTTAGAGAGGATCGAACTCTCCATTTTATAACTGTAAGGTGGATCAGATAAGAAGGGTGAGTAGGCATTTGTGATAAATTCCTTACAACAGCGAGACAAGGACCCTAGGGGAAGTCTACAATCAAACTGCCAAAACGGTTAATATAAAGTGGCTTGATGTTTCTCCCGATCTTGGAATACGAATTTTCTACTACTGTCCGTATCGATATTTAGACTTACCCCATAACTTTCATTGAAAGGGGTAGTGATGATTAAATAGGGATGCAACTTTCAAAATTTCTCTGAAATGGAATTTAAACCCCCCCCACCAACACCTGGGCTTCGAAACTTTGTGCGTTCGAGAGCCAAAACGTCTTGCCATCTCTACAGTTATGATTTCCCGCTATGTACACTGATCAAGACGATGTGAAAAATCTTGGAGGTCCACATAGAGCATCAGTGGATCTTAACACCAGGAATCGACATCTGGCCACACCCTTGTGAAGATCAGCATACTATGACACCAATGATTGTGTAGCCTTTAACTACATTCATCTCCTAGAGAGAGCAGTTCCAATTTGCGTCTTTGTGTAAGCGCACCGTTACCCCAAGTGTCTTGGACGAGCACATGGTCTTAAAATTCCGTATGTCCTAAAGAATTTTCACGGGATACTCAACGGGGATTATCACAATAGCCCTACGCTTAGCTAAACCTAGGTACTGTGTTATTTACATTAAAGGTAACAATCAAATGCATTCTAATCTAAAAAGCCTCTTGATCGAAAGGGGACGTCACGTGAGAGTCCACAAGAACTAGCGGTCATCCAAGGCGTCCAGAGCGGAAGGCATGTTTGACTACACTGATTATAGTGACATCAATTCAGATAGGAAGGGCTTCCTGGAATATAAACCTGTCTACAAACATCCTAGGGGAGGCTGGCGATAATAATCCACTGTCCCCTTAAAATTAAGCCGTAGTCAACTCGTTCGGACGAAACTGCCCCATTTTCCAATGTGCAACTGTTTCTGTGTAGCATAATGGCATGGTTGTAAAGACCCCTGTGGAATTTCTTTCTTGCTCCTTCAATTACGTTTATATTAGCTGATAATATACCACTGCAGAGCCTGTCAAAATGTGCAGGGGATGCCGATTGAGATCATTTGAACAAGCACTGGCTTCCGCCAAGATGGTTACCTCACACTCGGGAGGCCACAGACGATATGGCGACGCAACGATATCCCTTTTGAAAGTTGGCAATAATACCTCGTCTAGAGATTTCTGCATTTGTGTTTCTTTCTTCCATGCGAAATTGCCAGTAAGCCTCAGTATATCATGTCATTGTGGGTTAGGATACTTTATCGCAGATTAAAAATGAATCTTCCTCGGGTTTACATTCTTTAATTGGCTGGAACGGGAAAGATTTGCAATATAACGAAATAATTTTCATGGAACTAAACATGGACTCAAGAACCGTGTATAGTAAGACTTTGGTATGAAAGATCGGGAAAGGAAAGAAATGGTTAAAATCTAATAGAAATGAAGAAGACCAACAAAACTATGCCCAATAGAATTGGGAATGTTGCAAGTATGATGTGAAAGCGAAAGTGTAAGGGAGCTGAAACAAGCATTTAACGACCATCGACCTGAAGTGGTCTAAAGTGCTAGTAGGTATAATGACAGAATAAGTGGGGCGTTGCCGTCATCTTAGTGCCGTATAATGCTGCCGAACTACGATTCGGATAAAAAAGAACTGATATCAACCTCATGTTATGTGTTGCGAGTGTGACACTAAATTTCAAAGCGTGTTTTCCCAAATGTTCCGTGTTGATATCGATGCTGCAAAATATAAAATAAAGCTTATTTGCTTTACCAACAAAAGGCATTACTGTAAGTGGACTAAGTAAAAAAGAACCAATAAAGAAAATTGAAAAGATACCTAACACTGTTTGTCCATGATCTTTAACCTCGCATTACATGTGCCGTATGTCGACTACCATGAGGTCATCGAATAACTACCTTTAATCGGTGTTGCCTAGCCGAATACATACAAGACACATGCCTTCACACCAGGAATCAACACATACTATGTTTCATTACCTTGAAGCCCGCTGTTTGAGCCATGCTGCGAATTTTGGAAACAAATTCTCCGGAAATCTCCTCTTTCAAGTCCAACATGAACCTACGCGATAAATAAATATCAATGAAGCGCAAATCTAGTAAAGAAACAAACCAATCCTAAATTTTGAAAATTATCTGGGAAAATGGCATATTTTGCAACCTGTCAATAGTCAGGGTCATGCCACCAACTCCACAACCTGGAATAGACTAGGGAGAGATGTGTTGGTCACACCAATGTCGAAGCCAAATGGGGCACAGAAACGGGTCTCCCAAATCTAGTAGGGTTGGATGGCCACGTTCACCAGTTTATGATTGGAAGCTCATGAGGTGACTTGAGAAAATGAGGTTTCTTCCCATAGGACTGCCAAGATCTGGAACTGTCTTCAGACTGCTGTCCTCTTACTTAAATCTAATGTAAATCGCCATCGTTTGGTCTGTAATATATTTTTTGTTAACTTTTCTTTTTACTTCTTTCTCAGTAACTCAATACCTTAAAGTGGTAACCCTGCCTTGTATTGAGTGAAGGTTATAAAAAATGGGAAAACAGTCTTCGTAGCTAAATATGGAGAGCAAAACTCCACGATGGTCAGTGTTTCGGGTTTGGATTTGACCTGTTCACCGACATTGGAAACGTCTGTTTTCGAATGATATCGATGTTACTCAGTTAAATAAGGTCGATTCGAACTAGAATCTCTGGACTGGACTGCATGATGCAAAATATTTACTTCTTCGCCCACCTTGCCAATAAAATGCCTATCATATCCCTCTTGTAAAAATGGATACAAACAAACGCTGCAATAGCAGCGATTATCAAATCGTTTCCCATCGGTTACAACGTCTTCTACACTACTTTTAATATTATTTAAAATTTTCTTTTTCTTCACAATCGGAAATTTCTGAATTACAAAAATGAGGATAAATCTTTAAAACATGCGGATTGCAGGGATCATACAGGTTTTCCGTTTTAAAATTATCTTTTAGGATTTTTAGCTGTTTTCATCGATTTTTCTGCAACTTCCTAAAAATTTGGCAGGCATATAAAGTCACAACAGGTTCATAATATAATTTATAAAAGTTGTTTTGTTGTCACCAAAATCAATAACACGTTTAACAATTTTTACGTTTCTCGACTTTTGAAGTCAAAAGAATGATTTTCACAACCGGAAGACAAGCTACCTGCTTTTCCTCAATTTCTTGGTCGGTATGAAGTCAGAACTTTTCCCGATATTTACCCATGGATGCCTTCATGCTTCGCTGAGTAACTACCAGATTAAGTAAATCATAAAAATAGTATCATTTACCTCGTAGTTTCTAATATGAGCTTAGCGTCATCTCTGAAGATCCCTTTCAGCTCTGTAGTTACGTAGTGAACCATACTATGGCAAAGATAAATTAGAGTAAAAAACATGTGAGTAGCCTCAGGTTGAGGAGAAGAGTGGAAGTTGGAAGACCGAGAGGACGGCCAAAGATGAATTATATGGATGGCGTTGCCAAGACAGTCTGAAATGGGCATACACCAAGAAAAATTGATGAAATTTATGTGGCATAGAGAAGGATAGCGGTCTATGACGGCCAATGTCCTTGGGGATATGGTACTTCGGTAAGGTATGGTTAGGTAACGTAAACTTCATGTTAACTATTCTACGACAATTTATATAAAATATCAGCACAAGAAAGACGTGTTTTACGCTACGTAAATTGAAGTATCAAAATAGAGGCAATACGGACTGACATTAGGGTACATTACAAGAGCTGGCCGGAGTGGTACGAGAGATTAGCTAATATCTACTGGGTTTTGAGATGCGGTGTTTCAGGTCCTCTTTTAAGTGTCACATCCCCTGAGTTATGTTACGTTGTCAGGCTTCTATGTGGTAAGAAACTTTTCATGACGAATTAATATGACGTCTAATTATACGATCAGCAGATGTAGTTTTAAAAGAAAATTAACAGTTTTCATCCCTCGATTAGCCACCAGGTTCCTTACGCACGATACAATCACTTTATAACGAGAAATTATGATTAAAGTTTGACTCACGAAAGAACTTTTAACCCAAAAAATTATAAACTTTTCGGAGAACGACGACTTTTATCAATTCGTGTCAATGCTAGCCCAGAACGTAATCGGTTCATTACGTTCCGCACAGGTGAAGATTGATTACGAATTACACTAAATGCAGCTTGGTACCTACGACAATGTGACTGGTAACATCAGGTCAGAGGTAGTAACTTTTATGATCACAATTCACCACATAAAGGTTGATGTAAGAACAGTCACACATCTGAACCAGTCCATAAATATACCATATATTCCGGAAATGGTAGCTTTGCTTCTGTCAAAGCGAACTTTCAAATGGGGTTGTTGGCATTCAAGCAATGAAGTACTACAGCAATGGCGTCATAAAACGTTTGAGAAGAAACCAACTTTTTCTAAATATAAGTAGTAGCCTAGTTATCAAACCCACGTTCCCAAAATATGGCGTCTAATACTCATACCAACCACGAGTAACGACCTCTCAAATCTGCGAAAGGTCTTATGGAAACGCTGTGAATTTTGCTCAGTTCATAAAAGTTCTAATTGTGTTTAATCAACAAGGTTTTGATAGGAAAGTTTCAATCTTTGGGAGGGTGTCTCTCGTATTTTTGTTCAAGATTTTCGTTCTGAAATCTGACTAACTAATTTTATCAACAAAAAGAATGAATTTTATCAAATCTTTAATTTCCTAATTAGTGACTTCACAGTTTAGTACTATTGTGACAACCTTTATCGTAAATATAAAAACATCGACAAATCTTGAAAAATTACAGATACGTTGATTGGCGTCAATGTAATTTAAAGCGAGTAATGTAATGGCTAAACAAGTTAAAGTCAAGTAGAAGACAATTTTAAAATGCTGAGAAAAAAAACAAAAACAAAATTAAGCTCAAAGTCAAAATGAGGCAACGCATCAGGTCTTTCGGGGATTAATTTCCCGGAAAGAGACTTCCAGAGTGAGACGAAAACGATTGGTAGATACAAGGAAGGCTCTGACGACCCGATTCCTACATTAGAAACATACGCAAAAGACAAGAAGAAGTGGCGTTGCAGACCATCCTACATTCCGGAGCATCTTGCATTTTAACCTCAATCTAAATAATTTGAACCACAAAGAGGCAGAATATTCGTTCCTGGTGATTTTGCATTACCTCGTTTTCGAACTCAAAGCCTCTCGAAGTTTAGCTATAACGTCATGCGATTATACAAACATGGAAACTTTGTAAACCCTCACAAAAAATGTGCAATAACTTAGAAAATCTCTTAGCATAAAACATTGTCGAGTTTGAATATTCTGGCCTCTTTGTGATCCAAACAGTTTTGAGCAAGGATAAAAAGCGCGATGGTCCAGAGCGCAGGATGGTCTGAGACAGTGGAAACATTTCATCGTCACGAAATATGCAAAGATCTTACAAGGATTATGCAATGAAGTCACGTTAGTCATGGATAAACACATACCTATTGGAGAAGTAAGCCAGATCGAAGAACTGCTTGTATTTGGACTTCTTGTGTAAATCGGCTACAGAATTCAACGGTAATAGGTGTATATGTACATCTTCGATTCTAAGTGTTTCTATGTAAAGCAAGCGAAACATTGGGCCTCATCAACTATGATACAAATAGATAATGAGTAAATAGATTCTCGCTTGTGGTATATACATAGACAAGAAAAGTTGTTTTGGCAACCCAAACAAGGCGACATATCCATATGTCATTTTGGCAACATAAACTTAACGTATTTGCCCCCAAAGGTCTCAATGAAAGGCAAGTCCCTTTAGTTGCGTAATACTCAGTGCGCTGGACGGTGGAATATTCTCTGTGGCGCTGGTTTACCTCGCGTTTTATCGTGTGGCTAAAATAGGATACCTCCTGTTAGGGCTATTCGAGCCTCAGTTTAGAAACGAGGCATCGATGGGTAAAATACAGCCCAAGAAATCTAACTGTTGAAAATTCGTCGTGAAAAGTAAAGTAAAATAGGTTCTTTAGAGCTATTATTGTAAACTTCGTAAGGCATGTAAATTCCCACGACCTTTTAGAAGAAGAATCTTTTAGATGTAAGGTATAAAACGTAGCTACGTAGCTCCAACTTACACTTTGTCACAGCCTGAAGAAGGAAAGATATTTCCGAAGCTTGCGAAAGCACTTTTCGTCAGGTCTATGAGCGGAAGAGCGGAAAGCTCGAAAGCTTGTTTTAATGTCCTGTTTGATTTTTTGAATTTTATATTCTTGCAAGACTCTTGCCTTTGAATTTATGTATACATATATACATTTCATTTTTATTGAGTTATATATATATATAACCTTAAAATTGGAAAAGTTCAGGGTACAGGTAATTTTCTGGTTACAGGACACTACACACACGAACACTCCATGAATAAAACATCAATAAGAAGCATTCCAAATGAAAAGATTCACCAATAACACTTCCCCCGTGGACTCAGTAATTACGGACACATCCCTGACTGATAGACCAAGTAACTGTATGGATACCACCTGCTTTCTCCTACTAGACAGTTCTGCGATCGATATGGTGCTCAGGACTGCATCCAAAACGAAAATATTCTTAAATGACACATGCCCAGTATATAACTGCCGAAATAACACTTTTTCGTACGACAGCTTTAACATCAACATTTAATTCTCAGATTGGGGTGGGGGGGGGGGGGTCCCTACTATTTAAGAGTTGTTTCTGTTTCTCAGCCCAAACTATCGGGCATTTCCGGACAGTAATGTTTCCGACTAGTTCCTTCACACAACTGGAATGAACTTTCATGGTAAAGAGTAAAAAAGTTACCTTTATAACTACATATCAAAGTAGCCATGGTAAGCAACTTTTCAGACGGAGAAATTGATTTGCAAATGTTCCTCAGGTACGTTGCGGCAGGATAAATGTCCTATCACGGAAATCTGATAGTAACTATTTACGAACTAAAAACTATACCTGAATTCGGAACCTCCGATATTTTCTCGACTTCTTCATTTCCCTCTTGCGTGTTATTTTGTTCCTCTTCCGGTATCTCCGTTAGAGCACTGGGACTTACTTCCTTTCGTTGATACTTTTCCCCATGTAAAAACTCATGAATCATGGCTGTGATATTGTATTCAGCCACATCAGTTGACCTCTGTCAGGAAAAAGGCAATTGTAGTTATAGTACTGTCTTCATCATTGGAAATTGGGTACCAAATTGCCAGGGAGTAAAATACTAAAGGGTGGCCGTGTAACTGTTTAATTCAATGGTTGGACGTTCAATATTTCAAAAAAATTAAAATTGCATTTTCAAAAGCAGTCACGGCACCAAAAAACTGTCTTTGTGAAAAATTAAATGAAGTTAACAATTCTCACATAGCATTTACCTTTGTATGCACTTCATTTGACTTTTGGAGGAGAGACGTTTCCTCTGATTCGATACCAAATGCTAGGTATGGACTATTGACTATATCTCCCCAATATCCACGACGTGCAATGCGTTCTCCTTCCTGTTTCACAAAGTAATTGGCATTAAATAAATCATTATCGGCTTTTGATCAACAACTGGTTTATAAACTACATTCAACGAAGAAGGGAGAAGATACAAATTATGTCGAGTTATATCTGAAAGATAGGCTAATGATATTTTAAAAAATATACAGAACTTTGCTTTTTGCTTTACTGGATCTATTATTCAATGAAAACATAAAGACTGTCCACAAAAACATGAAATGTGGATATATCCATTAGCTTATACTTCTCTTGACAATTCACACAAGAGAAAATTTGTTTTGATTGTAGCGATGGGAAAGTCATTTTCCATATCGCCTGGCTGT
>JAAAKL020018735.1:0-10111 GCA_010016065.2 Carybdea cf. marsupialis auct. non (Linnaeus, 1758)
TATTGGATAGCATGACAGGTTGTGTAGAACGTCAATAATTCTTACGTTTTGTGGAAAACAATGATGTCCTGTAAAAGGGAGAAAATGTCCGGGGGGGGCAAATGTCCGGGGGGCAAATGTCAGGCGTTCGAAGTGAAGTTTAATGCTAAATACGGTGGCATTCCTCTCTTACTTTGAATTATTATGATTAGTTATTAAGTATTTTTATCACAGCTATAAGATAAATCCAATGCAACGTGTTGAAAATTAACTCAAAGAATTTTATAGATGGTAGATGTTCCTTAGACTTTGTATACGGTCAGAGAAGATCGGCTGCGTAGCGGGAAAGTGAATGCAGAGGGCTGCCAAGAGCACGAAACTATTGGTCTGATTGGCATATTGAGCTTGTATACACCAGTATCCCAATCACAGACACACTGCACATCGTCCAAGACTTGGTCAACAATGACACCTCCCTTACATCTAGAACTTCACTGAAACCGATTTCCTCTTCAACAGCAAAATCTGCACACCGACCAAATGTGCCCAAATGGGAGCTCCTACATTCTCTATCATCCCTGAATTATTCATGCAGGCCTTCGAAAGTACAGCCCTGACCATTACAGACGAGAACCCTTCCATTTGGGAAAGGTACGTTGACGATGTTTTTGTTGTCATTAAGAAGTCACACTTACACAGTTTCCTTGAACATACCAATAATCTTCACCCCAGCATCCAATTTACCACGGAAAAAGAAGAAAATTACAAACCACAAGAAATATCGAATAAAACACAACAATCACCAAGTAAGCATGGCGCCACCTCTACAACAGGTTTGATCCATACTCCCTTGGAAATCCGCAATCTTACAAAGTAGTCCATGATAAATATCTACCATCTATGGCACTGAGTCAAAAAGTCTTAGTATATCTGTCAAAGTTAGGGAATGTCACAGTTAACCGACTCTACCAACAAGAAGTCTCATTCAGTAAAGGATGGTAAGATACTGATTACACTGGAAAATACCCAACACCTTAAAATACTTGTACCCTAAGCGCACATCAGAGCTTAATCACACAAGAGTAAACTGTCCGTTATCATGTAAATGTTAGATTAGTAACGTTTGGTTATTTAGTTGTCAAATCTGTTACTAGAGACACCTTACAAGAGTGTTCTTAAAAATGAATTTCACTGAATCCACTTTATGGCAATTTGTAGCTGGTATCAGATAAGGCAACATGAGTATAAAGTACAAAGTTATCTTAAAACAAATAGCTGATCCACTCTATGAAACTTTAATTGAAACTAGAAAGTTTAATTCCTTTTGCCGAAAACTCAGTGGTTGTCTGTTCTGGAACATTGAGCACTAAGTCGAGATCAGCTGTCTTTGATGATTACATACCCAAAGCTTCCAGCTCATTGATTCCAGTTATCATGCCACAATTCATCAGAACATCAATTTTCCCTGGTGTTAGTGTGACACTCGGTTTCTTTACAGACTAAAAGTATTCAGATGCACCTTTTCCTTCTTTTTCGTTTTTAACACTGTTAAATCTTACTTGTTTTTCTTCTGCTAGAGGCGTCTGGGTTGCAGATTAATCGTTACCAGAAGTGCATTACCCTACCTTTTGAGACCAGGCTTTCATCTCTAAGACTCAGCACCCTGATAAAATCATTTAAAATAGAAAATCAGATGAGTCAACTTTATACGGTTCAGAGAAACAAGATTTCTTAAGGCAATTTTGCACTGTCTTGTTAGAAGCATCGCTCAATGCGAGAATCAGCATCTTCATGACTTCAAGAAGAGACATCAATGGAAGTGCTCTATTACTATCTACTGCATTTCGTGCACTAGTTTGTTCAGAAACCTCTCTTTCAGCGAACTCATTACTCTTTGATTGACAGTTTGCAAGTTTGAAGTTGTGTTTGGAGACAGAAAGGATGTGTCTATGTATTTCAACCCTCCAATTTCAGGTGCAGTTATCTATGATGATTACAACCCCACGATATTCTTTTGAATTTCATCGTTCAATAGCCTTATCCACTCATTAAAAAGTCTTAAATCCGAATTTGGAGTTGAGCCTCCTTTTCCCTGCTTCTGCCATTTTGATCTTCTGTACATGAAACAAATACTGTAATATAAGATATTCGCTTGTGAAATTTTTTTATCGTAATCGGCAGAGCGAGAAATGTCTTCTACCAAAAACCCGTATTACTTGAAAAACATGAACTTATCAATAAGAGCCAAACAATATTTAGATCGTGAACTTAAGTTTCAATTCAAAATTTCCCACTCAACCAAATTGGTCTCAGTTAGTGAAAACCTCGCTTATCGGAAGTTCCGTGTAAGTTTTTTGGATCCAATTTGATAAGAAAGATCAGGGGAATGGCACTTCGGTCCTAACTTGTAAAAGTCCCACGTATCCTTGATCCTTCTTAACGTAACTATCATATCTGCATGATTTCTTGAATGCTAGCAATTTGTCAACAAGTGACTTTGCTCACACTTCTCTTTTAATATAAAAGACAATGAAAGGGTGACTTTTCCCTGCCATTGCCACTGTTTTAAGTATGGCTTCCACATTTTATGTCAAACAAACGCAATGTTTCATTGGCTCATAATCTGCAACATTTTGGGTCTCAGTTCAGAACCGATGCCAGCTGAAAAATGTCGGCGGTGAGGGGGGGGTGGGGGGTGGAGAGAGAATTTGGCACTTCAGATGAAAAGGATGGTTGATCTGTTTTCAACATCGAATAAGACTTTTGTCATTTCATAATAGGATCCACAACAATCGGATCTATAGTTATGAAAAATTGAATCTATTTCGAAATGATATCAAAGTGCATTGGAAACAACTGGAACAAAAGATCACATGCTGCAACCATCCTTTTGAATGCAACAGGACCCCTTTGTGGAAAACTTATAAAGTTTAAGGATGTCGGAGCGTCTGATAGGATGTGATTTAATCTGACCACTGTAGATATTATCCGATATCAAATCGATGGTTTCAGCAGAAATTATAAATAACCATTCACAGCCTCTGGTTTCATCATGTAGTATCTTAGAGAACAATGCGTTTGCACCTAGACTTGTTATGAGACTGAATGTCTAAAGAAATTCATTCATTTACGGAATAGAATCCGTTCGGTATCTTGACGGCAGAGCGAGGAAGGTGTTAAACATGGAAGTTTTCGTAGACGTTGTGTCTTTTCCCATGCAATTCATAGTGAAAGGGCCTGAACCAAAGATTTTTAAAATGAAGTATTTTGAGTAAAACCTGAAATATCGTTGGAAAAAATTAACAACTGAGGTAGTTCGAGTAGCCTTGACGTTATCATTCATGGTCTCTTTGGCTGTACGTCTCTCTCAAATTGACGGGACAACTTTAAGAATATGGAATACACTCTCTTTTACCAACTATTGCCAAATTTAAATATTAGGGCAACGATGTTAAAGAATTCACACATTTAATAAACATTTTCATGGCAACTTTTTTTACAAAACTGTGTGCTATCGCCGCCAGGAGATCCATGTCGACTTTGCAGCACAATTAATTTTTTTTAAGTTTAGTTTTAGGCCTTTACTCCTTTCACTGTATGAGAATAGGACCTTTTCAATTTTTCCGATTAAGTTTAAGATCATTTAACTGTTACTACATTTTGTAATATAAAAGGTGTGCTTTGTATCTACTTACTAGGGGGATGTTTTGGTTAATGGTGCTCATTAAAGCAGCCATACCTTTTGTTTTAGAAGATCAATAATATGGCAACCTCCCTTCTTTTACTTAAGAGGTGTCCCTTAGAAGGAGAAAGAAACCTCAGCGAGGGGAGGCCACGAATGTTTTCTTAGATATCCAATTTTGGGTGGAGCTCGATAGAGTTTTCAGCTGAAAGAAGGGGTGATTGTTCGAGGTTCTTTTTGTCCCACTGAACTGCCAAGAACAGTCACAGCATCTTTTCAGTGCTTTGCTCCCCTGTAACCCTCTATCAACCTGAACTGGGACAGGCTCTTAACTATGGTAATGTAGGAGGAACTGATCTAGCACGTTAGTACTGTAAATGCCGTCATGGATATGGCTTTGAATTTTATTCTGAAATGTCGGACCTTGCTCCGTGCTATTGCAGCTTGAGGATACTGGCTTTGTTTGTATTCGTGGTGTCGTGAGCAAAACACACGCTCAGGAGACTGGACCCCATTGGGTATTTACGATCCGACTTCAGTAAGTGTGGGCGCGACTGTCAGAGCTGTAAGATTGATAAACAAGATAATCAGTTGACAATTTGCTCTACTCAAAATGGGTTACAAGTCGTATCGTGGTCAGTCCTATGACGCCTTGAAATCAAAGGCCCAACAAGATGGGCAGCTTTTTGCTGACCCAGAGTTCCCGGCGGATGAGACCTCCCTGTTTTATAGTCGAAGAGACCTACCCTTCACGGTAGAATGGAAGAGACCCAAGGTAAAGAGGATGTATGGTTTTCTGTACTTGTCATAAGTGGTAGGCCAACGCCTTATCAGTTGTCGTGATATTTAACAAATATTGAAATATGATAGGGATCCTGTGCCAATCTAGCTTAATGTCTCTTTACTCAGTCTTGGATTTGGTTTTATCATTGATGTATCCATGTTTATACAGAGTTGTTATGATAACACGATCATCATTATGATCGTATGTTTTGGACACACTATACAATGTTTTAATTATTTTTAGCTAGTTTGTATGACTTAAGTGTATCAGTTTACATGTACTATGGTAAATTTGTTTTCGGACACTTGCGAGAGTCGTAAGTGTTCTCCGATTCCTAGTTGATAATTACGCTAACGCTATAACACCCATATTGACAATCCAATTAACAGGCGGCTGTCAATGGTTTGATAACCAAGTCGTGAGTGGGTAGCCGAATGGAATTTACGTGACAACGCCTCTTACTAAATTGAAATCGGTAACAACTGATTTCATACTAGTGGGACCGACGGCACCATGCATGCTTAACGTCCAGAACTGGCACATTTGCTATTTATGTGGCGCATATACACGTGAGGGCGTATGCATTTAAAATCCCTTCATTAGGCGATGCTAACAGTGGTGGTGATGAGGATGATTTGTTTTTTCTTATACTTATACATTTATTGTCTTATATTTTCAAACTAATAATCTCAAATATGGGCATATTTGCTTGTGCTTATAATACGTGATATTTCAGTAGCTTAAAGTGAGACAGTGTGAAAATATATTAACTGTGCAATAATAACATGTGAGATAGTTTGTTTTTTAATAATGTAGGTAATCTAAGGACAACTCCTAATACTCTAAAATAGGATGCAGAATTAACACACACACAAATAGAACAGTTTATTAAGGTAACAAAAATAGTAATGGAAAGCAAGATATAGAGTACTAATATGACAAGGAAGATGTATTCACAAAGTCGTAAGTAAAGTACTAACTTAGAATGGCGAGAAAACAGCCCTAAAAGATCTGACTTCATGCCTATATGACCACTCAAATTCGTAAATATATGATACATACCTAGTCTATACTGCCAAAGCTCTCCGTAAGTCTACTCTCTGCTATTCTTTCAGACATTTAACACACTTAACACACTTTTTAAAATGCCAAATGGAGAAAAAATACTACTCAAGTGGCAACACACTCTGAATTATGTTTATATCATGCTGCTCTTAGTTGTAACTTTGATAAAATCCAAGGGCTTTTTAATCAGGGAATCGCCCTTTTGTCATATTTTTCAGTATATGAATATATATCTTCTCTACAGTGCTTCTGAGAACTTTTAATTTAAGTTAAAAAACTAGTAGTTGATCTAGTTACAGTACCCTGAGCTGAGTGCTCTCTTTGATGATGATGTACTGGTGCTTTCAATATTTTTGGTAGAGAATTAAAAGGAGTGTTTGGACTTACTTCGACTTAAATCATCACATTTTACTATTCATAAGCAGGGTATTAAATTGAGAATGTCATATATCTGGAAAATTTTTGAACAATTTGCAAAGAAGAGGGGCTGTTACTGGAGTGTAGGTCTCAATAGCTAGTCTCATTTAATTTCACATAATTATTTAACATTTATTTTAATTCAAATTTATCTTTTAAGACACACAGGTCCAAATCAATATAAATTTGGATAAATATTAAGGTGTGATATTACCACATGTCACTCCAATATGTAACTGAGTTACAGTTCATTATATTTTATCAGAGAAGAATAAATAGCAGGTGCTAAATAACATGCTGATGCATTAGAACAACCCACTTACCCTTCTTAGGTAGTGGTGGATAAATTCTGCAAGAGCTCAGGAGCCCCTGTGGTCTAGTGTATAAGTTCCTTGCCTTCAGTTCAAGTTCATTCAGGGAGGTATTGATGCTTTTGTTCCATAAAGGAATTGTTGGAGAGACCTCATTCTTCTCCATGATTTACTCTGGCTTGATCAGCTGTCATAGCCTATAGGAATCACTTCTTTCATCAATATCAATGTATGTGGATTATGGAGGCTAAAGTATTGTCCAGACAAGCCAGTAATAGATGCATGGGGATTATTGAACAGGCAAAAGTACTTATTTGGAACAGAGTAGGCAGGCTGTTTATGCCCAGAAACTTGGATCTCATGACTTTTGGTAAATCCATAACAGTGTCATGGAAAAGGGAAAGTCTGTTATTCCTCCATTATTTGATGGACCTGATGTGTTAACATCCTCTCCTGACAAAGCTCAGCTGTTTGGTAAATTTTTTGACAAGAATTCCAGTTTGGATTGCTGTGGATGGAAGCTTCCAATTATTCCACCTAGCACAGAGTTTTCTCTGAGAAAGATCTGTATTGCTCCTAGGCTGCTTACTGATGTGATATCTAATCTTGACTCTGCTAAGGCTTTGGGATCAGAAATGGTTCCTGTTGTCCTTTTAAAAAATTGTTCTCCTGAAATCTCATTGATCTTGTCCAATCTTTTTAATCTCTGACTGAAAGATTCCTGTTTCCCTACATGTTGGAAGACTGTTGTTAGTTGTTCCTGTGTTCAAGAGTAATGAGGAAAGATCCTGTCCTGAGAGTTATCACCCGATGAGGTTTTCGTTCCTCTAGATCTACTACTGATCTTCTTACCATGGTAACTGAGCAAATCTATAGGAGTTTTAATAGATCTGGTTCCTCCAGGGCAGTTTCCTGAGACATGTCCAAGGCTTTTGATAGGGTTCGGCATGTTGGTCTTTTACATTAACAAAGCTTATGACATTGGTGGTGACATCTTCAGGATCACCTCATCTTTTCTAAGTGATCTGGATATCAAGATAGTTTGGGCATCTGGTGAGTCAGTAAATGTTGGAGTCCCCCCCCCCCCCAAGGTTCTATGTTGGGCCTCACACTTTTTGTCATTTATAATAATGATCAATCAGATTCTGTGCTTTGTCAGCGTACAGTTTATGCTGATGATACTACTTTATATTCTAGTTGTAGTATGACATCACAAGTGTCTTTCCAGCAAAGAATGGCTTCAGAAATAATATCTGACTTAAACACTTGTTGCAGAGTGGGGTAAAAGTTGGCAAGTGACTTTCACTGCTAGAAAGACCCAACTGGTATCTTTTGACAGATCTCAGGAACCATTAAAGGTGCCTCTTAGCATGGACAACCTTGTTCTTTAGAAGTTGTCTATGTTGAAGCTCCTTGGCATGTCTTTTTCAGAGTTGGGCTCTTACCTGACTAAACTAGTTAAGTCTGTCTCAAGGAAGGTTGGGGCTCTTTTGCGATCTATGATCTTTCTATAACCTGCCATTGTGTTTTATCCACAGATCATAAGTTATAAGGTAATGACCAGGCCTTGTATGGAGTATTATTGTCATCTTTTGTCTGGTGCACCAAAGGAACTCAATGACTTGAAGTGGCAACTCTGCCTTGTATTGAGTGTAGGATTTATAAAGAGGATCTTGGTTGAAATGTCGCAAGGGTAATTGGTAATGCCATGAAGGACATCTGGTTTTAAAGTGCTCTATGCTATATTAACAAGTCTCATGTACATGGGCATCTGTCCAATGCATGTAAGCATGTAGCAATATATGTATGTTAAATTGAATTTTAAAATGCCTAGCAATGTAAGTTAGTTCAACTTTTCTTTAATTTGTAATGGAGAGAGAAGTTAGGGATTGACACTTAGGTATCATCTTTTAATAGGACAATTAAGGTAAATATTTGAAACTAAGTTAAAACCTCAGCAAGAAACAATATCATAACAAACCATGCAAAAGGAGGCAATGACAAGATAATCATTCCATTGGTTTGTAAAACAATGGTTGGATAACTTGAGCATTTAATAGGCCAAGCATTCTCAACACCTCCCAAAATGTGAAAAAAATAAACATTTCTTTTGATAGTTCCCTGTAATGTTTTAATGTAAGCATGGTGTCTCATTCTTTTCTTTAGTTTTAAAAGGGCAAGACCTAATCTTTAAAAATGATGTATAACACTTTACCTTAAGGAGTTACAAAAATATCATTTTTGTGAGACTTTTTTTTTTGAATAGGGCCTATCTATATGGATTTTCCTTTTCTAGTATGGAGATTGATCATTTCTTGCCGCTGCATGTATAGCATGCATTTGTTTTATATGTAGTTTAAAAGCTTAAATAGCTTATATTAGTCACCTATTGAGGTGAACATCAGACTGTCTTGACAGTACCTCATTTGGAGTAATCGTTGTTTGCTGGGATTGTCAATGAAAGGAATTATGTCGAATTGTGCCATGACAATCGATAAGAGGAAAATACACCATCAGTACTTGGAAGTGAGTTAACGTATAAAATGGTTTTTCATCCTACAAACAATTTTGTGTAGTATTTGAAAACAGAGACTTGCAGGTTCATCCAGGTCAGACAGTTTTCAGTAGTTATCTTACTGTGCATTGTACAGGCACGACTTGGTTTGAAAAGACAACATTGTTCCCTCCTGTACAGTAGAAGTGAAAAGGATGTAAAAATAGGTCATCATGTCATAATCAGTTTGACTCCTTATAAGATTGTGAACTCATATATACCATACACCACATCACAAAATAGTTTGTTCTTTGAAAAGCTGGAGAAGCCATGTTCTACAATGTTCCGAAGTAAGATCTGCAGACTCTTCTAAAAATACTCTTCTGAAGATAGCTAGCTCAGCCAGAACACAACTTCATTTTGTGTGGCAGACATTAACATATTAACTTTGATTGATGCAGATTTCAAAGAATTCTGAGTGTTGATTTATTGGCATAAGTTGCTAGAGATTATTTGACAAACTGATTAGGGACACCAGAGCATGGACTAATTAGCCACCGAGTCATATAGGTTTACATACTAAAGATTGCTGGAAAACAATGTGCAGTTCTAATATTTGAGTACAATTTATGTAGTATTTATATATAACAGTATAGCTAGGTTTTGTCTCAGGTAAACTTTTGGTAGATATCTTTTTCTCTCTTTTGGCCTTCTTATTCCATCCTCCAGCCCTTTTCTAACCTATATCCAGTACTTCATATAATAGCTTACACCCTATTGTTCATGTACCTTTGCTCCAGGAGTTGGAAAAAAATCCCAAACTGTTTGTGGATGGTGCCAACAGTGCAGATGTATCACAAGGCCAGCTTGGTAATTGCTGGTTTGTTGCTGCTGCTGCATCACTGGCAGAGTTGAAGGATCTCTGGCACAAGGTAAATGAAAAGATATGTAACAACTACAATATATAACCATAACATATGCACTTATTCTATGCATTTTTTTACCATGTTCTAAGTTGGCCTTTTTGAGGAAAGAGAATAAAGAGAAGGTATCTTGTACTTATGTATAACATGTAAGGTTATCATTACTTGTGACATAGGTATATGTTAGGTGGTATAGACCTAGTGTTTATAAGTAACACTTTTTGTCTTCTATAAAGGAATCATACAGGTACGTGCAAGTGTTAACTCTTTGTATCATGAATATACTTTCAAGTGCTTTTGTTTCACAATCATTGTTTTACTTATATTTATATAGTGTATTCAAGTAGGGTCTGGATAACCAATAAATTTTATACAAATATCTCTCCTTTAAATACCTTGGTTTTCTTGGAGTTGAATTGTGCTGTCACTGAATTTAGCTCTTGGCTCTGTTGGTGC